>OMNZ01052108.1:1359-20454 GCA_900303255.1 Lesueurigobius sanzi
ACTTAGAGGCTCCTCCTACTGGTTTCACCTTAAGAGACCCACGATCGTGCCAAGTCCCTCATTTGCTGACAAAGCTTTTTTGGATAGAGAGCGAAACATCCTACACTCCAACTACAGAGTACAGATGAAGACTGAAGAATCTTTGCAGACGATGGACAACTCCTGTATGACTGAGAACCTACACACACTTACCATTTAGGCACGCAGGTGAGGAGCAATTCAATACAATATAATAAAATATAATAAAAATACATGCAAACTAATTTATTTATCTTCTGTATACATCAACAAAAATACAAGTATTTACATTTTTTCCCCACAAATAATGATGTCATGCATAACAATATATGCCAAGGTTTCTCCACAACCTCAAAATATGATTAATTTAAGAGTTTTCACCCCTAAGGAATAAAATCACTGTTTCCACTCGGCTCCGACGGCACAGGGAGAACCAAGAGGCAGATCTTCTCTCCTCTCTGCTGGTGCTATCTAATTAAAATTTAATACTTTACCACATTTGCTTTGCATTCTCTTCATTTCCATTGCTATATTCAACGACTGGAACATGAAAGAACCCACGAGGCACTGCATTGTTGTCTTCTTACGCCGTTTGTTGCCCTAGCGGAAAATAGGACAGCCATTGAACATCCCTTTAAAACCTCCTACCACAGAAAGGATTCACGGGCAGCGCTTTTAGGAGCTGTCACGTATGTAAAAAGGGGATAGACGTCTTTTCCTCGAGAAATCTGCAACAGCCAATTAAGTGCACTTCCCCCTAGTAGTAGAAAGGAAAACAAAGGCAGGATATTTACCGCCCATGCACAACCACTCTAACATGAAGATACACAAAGTCAACATGGCTGCCACCGTATTCATGGCTACAGTTCTTTGATAAAAGCTCTGTTGTGATATAAAAGAGAAAGTGCAATGGCAAATCATCACAGTTGATCTGCATGTGATGTGAACTTCTGTTTTCAAGTGCAGCAGGAGACATGCTTTTCTATAGGCTATTCAAGGTAGAGCTAGACCCAGACCCAAGGTAGAGCTAGACCCAGACCCAAGGTAGAGCTAGACCCAGGTTAATTCTGAGGCGCAAAATAGTTGAGGCATGAGGCGTCACTAAATTTAATAACATAAATATAGCAGTTTACAAAAAACAGTTGGAGAGAAGCGCTGAGTGGGTGTTTTTACTTAAAAATGTGGTGGACAGGTACTCTTAGGGATAGGGGTCTTAAATACAAAAATATTTGGATAATTGTCTGTATGGTGAAATATCCCAAAACTTTAATGATATAATAGACAATAAAACACCAAGGCACTCGGAAAAATAAAAAGTCTTTTTTATAACATGGCTTTCAGATTAAAATGCTTAAGCCAACATGGCCTTCATCAGGATGCAGTGACAATGTGCATACAAGGTGTGACCATAGAAACAATGAAGGTAGCCTGCGTGCCTTCCCCCACAGTGTTCAGCGCAGGCTAATTTAGCCAATTCATGCTAGCAATTTTGCCATTTTGAACCGACGCCATGTTGAATTTTCAAGTGTGTGGAGTGAATGTAAAATTGTCCCATGTAAAGTGCTTTGTGACCATGTCTATGAAAGCTATATAAATAAAGCTCTTCTTCTTCTTCTTCTGCTTCTTCTTCAAGAGGGCACCTGATTGGCCAGTTATTTTTTGTTAATATCTTAAATAACATTGGAAATAATAAAAGACAAAGAACAGGATGATGTAGCGTGTGGTAAGACAAGTACTTGAGAGTCATATTAACAAGCCTATTCCAATAATGAGTTAAAAGGGGCCAAAAAGTTTCAATGGGAAGTCAATATGGCATTGGCAATAATCCTACATTTACATCACCAGGATCTTGGAAGTAATGACTGTTACTACAGGTCAAAACATATATTTCTTTTTACGATTATGAAATTGCAGATAAGCTACATACAAGCGTGAGATTTGAGCAAGCTTGAAGCCTGAATAAACATTATTTGGCCAGGAAGAGCATCTGGATAAAAACCACATCAACAGGCAGCTAATGAAAAAGAAAATATATATATACTGTATATACAGTATATAATTGAATTTCAAAGCACCCCCAAACAAAAAGGTTTGTTGACAGCCTCATAATCTGCAGGAAATCTAACTAAATGCTTCACAGTGTCGGCAGAGGTAATCAATAGAAAGCAAACAACGTATTATCCATCTTTGTCCATGCATAAAACGAATAAAATTATAGTCATTTTCATTCATTAATATTCCACAAAATATCCTCTGTGGGGGCGCAGAGAATGTCTAGCCAATCCCTCCCGCTTGGAACCTGGTAATTGCAGGATAAAACGTGCAACAATCAAATGTCTTTTGATTCACTGATAAAGTTAAGAACAGCACATTCCTGCTTTTGATGATGCCTCAGATGCTTCAAAAACCTTTCACACCAAAAACCACCTCATAAAACATTTGACCTTCCAAGTAGCATTAGATCAAGGTCAAATCAGGAGTAAACTGGATCTGAATTGGCCTAAATTATGTCTAAACTGTGGTGTAAACCATACCTAAATCAGAAAAAGATGAATAAAGGCTATGCGACCGCAGAGAACAACTGAGAAAGGCTCAAAGTATATTAGCCTTGTAATTTTTGATCGCAAACTCAAACAAATCCTGAAAGAGTCTGGTACTGCACACGATTCACTTTAAAGAAGCCAAGCGTTTATCTTTCCTTTTCAAATTATTTAATTATGACTCTGAATAAGAATGTTAAACTATAAACCTATACTGCTGCCATATGTTGTCAGGAAGTAAGCATACTATGTACCGAGTTCTTCTTCACAGTTGCAAAGTCAACAGAAAAATACGGCCTGTTGTTAGGTATACAGAACACACCATGCATATTCAGCTTTGTTTTAATTGGTGTTTTTCTTCCAGTTGGGTCAGTAATTGTGCCATAAACAGCATGCACACTCCCCCCTATATAGGCCAAGTCGAGGGTTTGGATCACAAAAGCATATCTCACCCGGACACACCGACTGTTTTCAAACCACCTCAACAAAAAAACAAACAAACAAGGAAACAGTGAGCTGAAAGGAATGCAAATGCATAAGTGCAAGTGGTTAAGTGGAGTCCGGGATTGTCATTTAGTTGTATAGCTGCCCCACATGTAGCTGAGCAAAGAAGCAAAGAAAGGGTTTTTATCAGTGAGAGAGAGAGAGAGGCTGAGGGACACACTTGGTTATTCAAAGTTCTTATCAGGAAGCAAGCAAAGTGTGTTTTTTTCTTTTCAACACAACACAAAAGCTATGTTAACCTGGGAAGATTGGAGACTGAATATAAGACGCTACAGAGGTGGTTCATGGAGGCTCTATGAGACTCCTGCTGAAGATGCCCAGACGCTGTGCTGCAGTCAAATGTTTGTTGACTGTGGGCTACGCTTGTATCCTCCTGCTCTTCGTTATTGTTACTATGAATTCATGTGTAGACTTAACTACTCACCCACTTCCATTACAAGGGCTCGGGTCTGTCCTCAGATCAGCTCAGTGAGGTTCACTTCAAAATGGAATGATTGGTTCTCGTGCCTATGGAGTTGGAGAACTGTTTTTAACATTCTTTTAGTAAGACAGGAGGTTTGTTTTACCTGCTTGACTACTTTCGACTACCTTCCTATAGCCTTCATCGGAAGAGCCACGTGATGGTGAAGTGACTGCTTACATGGATTTGCCAGTCAGCAGGGGAAGCTTGCGCCCCCTACTGACTGACGCGTCCCAGGTTTGAGAAAGGGTGTACGCCCCGTCGTCCCGGTTCATTGATGTTGGTTCACGTTTCCTGATCTCAATGGCTTCTCTGATCCAGCGGTGGTACTTGTTACTTTCGGCACAGATGACCCTGGCATTGTCCCTGTCCATAACGTGGTTCTCCCTCATGCAGTGATCGGATATGGCTGATTTGAGGTTTCCCTGTAGTGCTTGTTCTTTTATTGCTCTTGATTGTCTGTTGGCTGTCTCCTTTTCACACTCCTCCAGGTGCTTCTTCATTGACTGACTGTTGTTGTTCATTATAGATATCACTGTAATCATGTTGCAGTATTGTTTTCATGCATTTCTATTTTCTCTTAACCCAACTATGAATCATGTGTCCGCGCTTGTCCTTAATAAAGATTGAATGAATGAATGAATGAATGAATGAATGTTTCCTGCATTTGACCCCATTTCATGCTACTAAACAGTGGCTCCCAAAGTGAGGTCCATGGCCCCCTAGGGTTGAGTTTTAAATCAGTTTGATAAGATTTTGTTTATGTATAATGCGTGTTCTGCTTAATGTTAACCTGTAGTTTATATGTACAAATAAGAGAAAAAACAAGACATATTTGTTTAAAAAGAGTGACTTTTTTCTCAACAGCAGTATAGCCACCCTCACAAGGCTTTCTCTGTAACAAACGGGAATTGAATCTTGGGCCTTAGAGATAAAAGTTTTTTATTCATGCATTGAGGAGATGTTTATCACAGAAAAAAAGGGTTAGGTGTTCCGTGACCTTTTGTACTACTTTAGCATTGTAAACTTCGTCATTTCTCTCTTTGGTGTTACAAATCTATATACCACTGTTCAGCAACACCCAGACACGCCATCCTCCTTTGACAGGGTCCATAAAGCAGGCACTGGGTCTTAAAAGAAGTAAGGAAATACCAAACATTCACGTATTTATAGGAGGGAGTCGGTGAGTTGATTTATGCGTCAGTGGTCAGGTGTCTTAGCAAGGGAGGGTCGCTCCAGAGTAAAACTGGCATAGATCAAAGTTCACCATGTTAAAGTTCACTCTGTCCTTTCACTGAGTCAGCAAAGCCAACCTTTTGTTTTAAATATATAAATCAAGACAACAGGTTATGGAATCATTACATTTTTATATTGGCATCCAAAACATACAACAGAGAAAATATAACACATGACATGCTCTTAGCCAGCTGAAATTATTACGCTACAAGGAAAGAAAAGGGAAAAAAAAGTATGGGGAAAAAACGAAAGCGGCTGGCTCTTAGGTAGTTCTGAAAGCCGTACTGTCCCTTTTGCAAATGTAACAGCTGCATAGAAATCTTTGGCCACCACTTCCATAACTCCTACACCTTCCATAACTTGGCTGACTGACTCTGAAGGACTTTTTCATTGCCTTGTCACTGTTTTCTATGGCAGCCATGTCCGTGTGTCTCGTTCTATCAGTGCTCTGTTGGATCACCTGTCGACTTTAGCGGCCTGTGCCAATTGAATTGATGCTTTATGTACGTATGCAAATGGACATGTCGATCGGGGTGAGCCCTTTACCTTGCACATCCTAGTTGTTATAGGCATTTCTACTATAGAGTCCTCCCTGTAAGTCTAACTTTGCGCAATCTTAAGTTCAACAAGGTGGTTACCTGGACCGGGTTGGATACATTTCTGTTGACAAACCAGGAGAAACCCAGAGCTGAAGAAGGATGAGAGGCAAATTGTCCTTTTTAAACTCTTCAAAATAATGGAATAATGTTACACAGCATAGGCCCAAAGAATCTGGTTTTAATGGGTTGGGTGTTTGGGGCAAGAAACGTATGCGTGGCCATGCAAGCTCTTGACAGAGGTTATCTTGAAAAGTTTCCTAAAATTCACCAAATGTCTTATGGATTATGCAACTTGTTTAATAATGTATTTGATGGGGCTTACCTCTTCACATAATTTATTACATAAGAGTTTTGCAATGTGCAATCGTTCTGGAGTTTTCCTAATTAACCTTTGCAAGCGGCATCGGAAAAACTCATTTGGTAATGATTTTATACATCAATGAAAGTCAATGCAAAACAACATAAACCCCACCTGAAAGAGCACATTGATCCACTCCTCTGGACTTTTGAGACAATTTCTCCCAAGTTTCAAAGCTGAAGAAGTGGCGAGTCAATAGCGGATATACAAAGGAGGAGGATGCCACCCTCAACCTTGTCTCTTTGTAAGTTTCCCTCAAATGTTTGGCGGGATAATCACCTCTTTAGGCCACAAACAGCATGGCCCACTGCACACAGCTTTTCGCATTCATCCGGACAGCCATGCTAAATGTTATTTACTCTGCAGCTGTGGATAAGGAAGGGCAGCGGACAGGCCACTCTAGCCACAGGTCAGCTCCTACGGGGAGGGCTCCAAAATGGGAATTTTGTGCCAGGCTGAACTTCCATTTCTCCGGGATAAAAGGCTGGAAGTTGTCTCGGATGTGATATAGACAGCTAAATAAACACTTCCATGACAGGAATGGTGAATATGATGACAGCTCGGTGGAGAGTGGCTCAACTGGGGACTACGCACGGTGTCCAAAAGTGTTAAAAATGCATACGTTACATATTGTTTGTTCTTGACTAAACCTTCAGTCATTCCTATTCCAAAGTGTTTTTTCCTGATAGAAAGAGCCTCATGTTTTGGCTGTGAGAAGCAACTGAAACGTGATTTTGATTGGTCCGAGGTCCATTCATCTAAATTTTAAGACAAACAGCAGTGGAGGGGCTTCAATCTGGCACTGATGAAGGTGACATTTTTGTCCTTAATTAGATATGACACAGTATCTTCCTTGAATGCAGAATATGAAGTGTTTCCAGGTACTGTTTTTGTTATTTCAAGCAAAATTATCTCGAATTTAGAAAGAAAACACATTGCCACAGACATTTTATTTTTGCTTAATTTTAGCTTGAAGTAATTTAGTCAATATCTTAAAATGTTACAGATTAAGATGAGAGTACGAGCATGTTGTATCACAGTTTTAAATGAGATATAATTCCAATACCTTAATTTTAAGGTTGTTCTGCTGCCACAAAATCTTTTTTTTGTTTTTGTTTGGTAACACTTTATAATAATGGTACATGAAATCCTGCATGGATATCATGAATTTGCGCATTATTTAATGTACCATTATTATAAAGTGTTACCTTTTGTTTAATATAATGATTGATGGTTGGATAAATAACGGTGAAGACCAGTTTAAATGGCGGGCAATGGCTCTGTGAAGATGACTCATAAAACACGGTCACATTGACATTGTTGACTTTGAAAAGGATTCCGTCTCCTCACGCGCTGCACTTGAGGAATACATTACGTTACTCAGTGCTAATGACTAAAAGGAAAGGTTAATCTGCTCTGATTAAAAAACACTTTTTAATAGCCATGTCTATCATTGCGTGTGATATGTTCAGAAATGCACCTTAGTTTTTTTTTTGTTTTGTTTTTTTGCTCATTTCTCGCCCACTTGAAATCCAAACTGAACGTGGTATACGTGCCAAGTGTAAACTAGACAGAACCGAGCAAAATCCCGCACTTTGACCGTCATTAATCAACATTTTTAGCGCCCTATGCCCACCTGTACGGTTATAAATCCATAATTCTTCCAGACTACATTACATCCTGAACATCGCCCACAGTCTGCTACTCAGCGCTGTAATTTATCTCATTCCGCTTCCATCGCCGCCCCCGTCCTAATTATGCCTCATTAGTAAAGAGTCGGCACCAAAACAAAACTTACAGCTCCTTTTAAACGTTCGCGATGCGGAGAGAGACGAGGGTAACACTATACTCCATGCAAAAGCGCGCAACTGTGACTTAAAAAGACGCGTCAACGGAGCCTCTCCTCCAGCGCACGCACTGACCCAGAGGCTGCCCAGCTGCCCGGAGCGCGCATCCCGCTGTGTGAGTGGATGCGCGCAAGACCCCCGGACTCCGTGGGAGGGGGAGGAGAAGTTTCCCCAAAAGACAAGCGCGGATCACTGAGAGACGCGGAGAGAGACGATGCCTTTCTCCTGTAGACCAACCTCACGAGCTGCGCAGTGGATTTTCTGATTTCCTTCAAATTTATTTTTTTTCAACTTATTCCAGTGCTTTGGGGAGATATTTTTAGGACAGAGGATGCTCCCACGGGTTGCTCGGATTCTATACGTCCTGTCTTTCTGGGTTTTCCAGGGGGGATTTTTCAGGTAAGGTGTTTCTGTATTCTCTATTATAAACTTTTTCACCACATTGCGTCGATCTACCCATGATTTACATATTTTGTTTCCGATTATTTCTTTTTTTAAATATTCATTGCACTCGTAACTTGTTGTAGCCTCCTCGTCACCGATAAAACATGATAGAAAGAACATTTTTCTAGAATGAGGCTTGGATGGAAACAAGCACACATCAGAGCGGCAGCACCATGCACTAATGTATTAAAGGCACGCGTTACGCACGGTGTGATGAAGCGCCCTGAACTCTGGAGTCACTTTAATATTTATATTGACAGTCATTCTCTCACTATCATTGGTAACTAAACACAGGCACCTGTAGAACAGACATTTCATTTGTGAAAACAATGAAATATTTCCCCCTGAATAAGACAAGGATTGGGTTTTAACAATATGCCAGGTTCTTTCTACTTTGTCTGCATTTTGAGCATTTTCCCAAAGTTCATTGTGCATATTGATTATTAATTGCAGAGAACTGTGTGGTCATTGTGTGCCAGACCTGGTGATCTGATTTTCTCTCTATATATACTATACTAATTTAATACTAATTTAAGTAATTGAATAATTTTCTGAAAGTCACAATGTCAGGAAAAACACTGCCACAGCATTCTTTGGGGTGCAGGTCTTATTTTTCAGTGTCCTGGTTGCATTGATTATTAATTATTAAGAGGTATATCGGACTGAGCACGTCTTCAGTTAGAACCCCTTTTTTTCCTTCCCAACCTTACTCTTTTCCTCCTGTCTGTCCATGGCCCTATAACTTTGATTTGCACTTGGAGTACTTTTCCCCTTATTTCATGGCCCGTCAAACTCAGGTGTGAGTGGGGAGGGCGGATTTGGCCATCTGCATAATCCCGGAGTGAAGGGAACCGACTCATGACTGGGTGAACCCCCGTGGGACATGGGCAGAGCCAGTTTTAAAAGTCTTCAAGAGAGACTGGGTGATCCAAGTCAACTGACAGCACCTCCTCTGAGGAATGCATGCTCTTCCAAGAGCCGCACTGCTTTTGGGCAGAGATGGGAGGAGTCAAAGTCCATATAATGTGGTGAGGGAATTAGATAACCATGTTGTGTAAGCAGTTATGGTGTGGAGAATGTTGCTGACTAAGAAAGATTTTTTTTCTCAAGTCACCAACAAAGTTTGATTGACTAGGTTTGTGTAGGTTCTCATTCGTACAGGAGTTGTCCATCGTAGGCAAAGATTCTTCAGTCTTCATCTGTATGTTTTATGTGCTCACGACTCTAAATACTCTTTTCTTCAGATTTTTTTTATCATCCTGTGATTAAACACGTTTCTCTTGTAATATTCAAGTGAAAAAAGCAGAATTACTGTAAGCATGACAACTTGTATGGCCTTACAGTAATGATAGAAAAATCACTGACTAGACAGAGAGAATGATTCATGTAGTCGTGCTGGATTAGTAAAGTGGGGGTCAGTGCAGGGGGGTGAAGAGAAATGGCTCGGATTGAAACTGGAAGTGATGAGAAGGTGCTACTGTCACTGATGTGGGAAAGTGATCGTCATACAAAATGGTGAGCTGGCTGGATTGGCGTGATGTGTTTGATGTACTTATGCGAGAATGGGAAGCGGGAATGAAGGATGTAATGGATAACTACGTTCCTATGAAGACAGTCGAGAATAAAGCGTCTCGGAGTGGAGTACAAAGCACTGTAAGGCGTAATATCACTTGTAGTTGGTTTGAAATGTCAGCAAGATTCCCATGTCCTTCCTTCATGTCATCCTTAAAGCTGTCAGGAACTTTAATGTGGCCTATAGGCATTATTTGAGAACGCTTACGAAAAAGGGTCCAGAATAAATTTGAACTAAATTAGATGAAAACGATCAATTTGTAGCTGGATGGAAATCGTAATGCTTTTCACATCATTTATATCCTCTGCATCGATTGGATAGTTCTTGCTTGGCTTTGCTTGTCCTTAGAGGATCTGTTTCATTTAGTCCTGCGTCTTTTTCAGATTTTTCATTGATTATTGCGGCTAGAATTAAAAGTCAGTATTTTTCATCTGGAAATAGAAATCTCTAAATGGGCTGATGAAAAATGGGAGGTTGTAACTCTCAAAATGCATCCTTGAAGGGATTACTATATTTTCAGGGATTTCCCAGGCGAGTGTGTGCATCTGGATGAAATATTAATGTGACTGCTTCTTGTACGGCCTTGCACACAGTAAATTGCTAAATTTGAAACATATTTTAAATGGATTTACTCTAAAATCACGGTATGTTTTTGGTAATTTATCCATCCATCCATCTTCTTCCGCTTATCCGTTGCGGGGTCGCGGGCGCAGCAGTCAAAGCTGCCTGGATCACACTGCACCAGTCCCTTATGGCTCCTCCTGCAGGTGGTGGGTCCACGGGAGGAGGGTCTCATCATGCTCCTTCACCTCTGGGCGACGTAACTTTGATTGTCTCTCATCATAAGGGGCTTCTGCACCGCTTTCCGTCCGACCCGTCACCTAGGACCTGTTTGCCATAGGAGACTACCAGGAGCGTAATGCCCCAGACAACAGAGCTCATAGGTTCATGCGGGTGCACAAACCCATCTACCACGATAAGGTGGCGGTTCGAGGAAGGGCGGTAATTCATACATACCTTATTTGTTGAATGTCAGTTTTTAAATTTGACACTTGCCCCTGCATTTAGTCACATTGGCATGGCAGCACTTTCTAGTACGACATGCTGGAGAAAAAGTGGTCTTTACAGTTTGCAAAGATGTGGGTAAAACAAAACATTACCAAAAAGCTAAATCTAATTTGTGGAAGGCAAAACAACAACAATGACTTTCAGTTTTAGTTTGAGGCATATTCATGTGCACAGGCCTTGGCCTCAAAGGGATTTTGACTTAGATCGCCGTTTGCTCTCCGCTTTGTGCTGGGGTTGTTCTGAGGCTATTTCGCTATTAACTATTACTTTTATTGACTCCAAATTATTTCCCGCAGTTTAAGAGTCACAAAACACCAGTTCTTCGGTTGTCTCTGGGGGCAGTGTCCCTGATGTGATGAGGAGTGCTCTGGATGCACTTAGCCTCCTTCAAACAGACATCTCTATGGCTGTGAGTGGGTCATACATTTTTTTCCCTCTCATCATTATTCATCCCACTTTTACAATGACATATAATTGATATGATCAGGTTAAGTTACTATGACTATGTACAAATGTGTTATTATTAATAATTATTTTGCACCTTAGCCATGTGCTTTACAGGAATATGAGAGCAGAGAGCTTGGTAGGCACAAAGGGCAACATGTAACAACACTAACTGTGTGTCACATCAACTAACTGTGTTATTAATTATTAACCGTACCATTATTGCTGCTATGTTATTAATTCTCATAGGCTTACAACTTACAAGCCCTTTTATGCCAATTGACATCCTTAGTTAACAGATATGTGTATAACTAAGACAATTTGAGAGCTGAAATGATCAAAGTGAGTGAGGTGGAAGCCTACAATGGAACATCATATTATAGTTAAAAAAAAAAAAAGAAGAAAAAGCTGTGTTGATGAGCATAATATGTCTCCTGTTATTTTACGGTCTTCCATTCGCGCTCTTTGTGACAATGACTTGTACTTGGAGGGAAGGACAGTGGATGAGATGGAGGATTCCTTCTGCCCTTGCCTTAAGTCAGTGTCAGATCTGAATACGTGTTTTGATCCGGCGGAGTTAGGCCCTCACTAACTTGAATCTGATATGCTGCTGGAGAGGCTGATGTGGATTTGAGGAAGGTCTAATGTTTTTGCTGCTGGTGAAACGTGTGAAGAGAAGAGCGAGGCTGCTTATTGACTTCTGAGGTCAGGATTATGCAAATAGCCTTCGTTTGCTGCTATCTGAAAGTGGGCTAGTTCAGTTGTGTGCTCAAATTGTTCAGATTCAAATGACCATACTCAGTCGAACTCAAGCTCATTTAACCTTGTGAAACAATTATTGTACACCACAATTTATACCTTAGCCCTATTCTCTCTTGAGAAGAATACTATTGCTGTCACTGTCAATAACTTCGAGCTGTCTCTACTTTTACTACAACAATTGAACACATAGAGAAGGCTTGTTCAAGACATAATTTGGTTGTTGTGAGTAATGAATGTCAATACAGGCAGATAACAAGCGGGAAACCTGGAAGAGACAGTTGTTTTAGAGTAAACAAGGCGGTGCCAATGACAACATACTGAACCAACTGATAATGTGTAAAAAAAAAAAAGGCACTATTTCTTGTGTTTTCAGTGTTTGACAAGCCATCGTGGTGAAAGGCAAAAGGGATTTCTATGGTGCCAACTATAGCAACCATTAAAAATATAATTTTTCAGCTTGGTTTATGGCTATTATATACAGTTGTCTTCTCTTTCATCAATCGTTTTATTTTTGTATAGCCCAGTACCACAAACATCTTTGCCTCAATGGGCTTCACGTTCATTCAAGCATATGCAATGTCCAAACAATGTAAAAACCATCCATCCTTAGACCCATGATTCACGGCAGGTGGAAGAGTCTAGTAACCTGGCAAGAGCCAGATAGACATTGTGTAGCACTCGTAGTTGAGTTCTCCACAATATCAATCTGGGACCGCTCCAAACGAATCCGTTCGGAGTTTCGCTGTAGTTGTTTGTTAGATAGCGGCTCTGAGCTGTACATCATAAAGTCGTCGAGTGGTTTTTGCGTTTTTTTGTAGCACAAGTTTGCGGGTTGAAGGCACCTTAACCCACACTACCTTATTTTCGAAACAAATGTTTGTTTTGCTCGGCACCTGCTGCTTTCGTCGCTCAGTCCCACTGGTGGGCCTGGCTCAAACACTTTAGCGGCTCGGGGCAAGATGGATTCTCGTGTGTTTGTGAAATCACAAATACTGCGAGAATTCAGCTTGCAGGCAAGGTTAAGAGTCTAGGTCGATGGGTCGGTCTGAAACAGAACTCCCAGGGGAGTGAAAGGGGGACACAATGTAAATAGCAATGAACAGATTAAAATGTTAAATATATACATGCACCAACATAGTTTATACAATAAGAACAAGAGAGAGGAACTAAAGTCAAATCATTTTCTCATAAAGATGTTCAGAAGTGACAATATTCAAAAACATGGCTTTGGTCAGGTGAAAGGATGAATATTGTAGATTTGTTGATCCAAATCTATTTTGAGATTTCCTTCAAAAACTGTCCCATAAAGTTGTATTGGTACATGCTCTCCAACTGATTATGACATCAATTTCTACAACGTGAACCCACACTTTTTGCTGCTACTCTTGCATAATTATACTATGACTACAGTTACTAATTCTCCTAACCCGGCATGTGCCCGATTGAAATACGTAGCACTCTGATTTTAGTTCTACACATTATCAATCTGGGATGGCTCTCGTTCAATCTCCTTGTGAAACGGAGGGTCTGTTACAGCAATACTTCAAGATAATTTGGGTGAAACGCCCGTTAGTACCCGCCTACTACCGTACTTGTGCCGAATCCAGTTGGAAGAAAAGCACAAACGTCTCTTTGCTCCCTTTTCAAAGCAGAAACAGTAGATATTTCAGCTGAGTAAATTGCGGCATCAAAAAGTAAGTCCTTAGACGTGTTTCTTTTGTTTCATTTGGTGTGACTTCATACCAACATGTCCCGCCTTAAACCCCAATGCAGGCACCTCATTGGTCCCGGAAAGAGTCGAGCCAAGTGTAAGTGATTGGAGTCTTTCAAGATGCTACATCCAAACAACTGATCCTGCAGTTGTGACCAAGTTCAACAGCTATTCACACTCATTAAATTCCCACAGAGATTCACTTCTACCAATACTCTGCTATACTTCTATATACAGTAGTTTTCTGAAAATATATTACCAGCTTATATGTTACTTTCCTCTGCTAATTTTGTTTTAATGCAGCACATACGTAGCAATCTGTCGACTTGTTTTGAAGAACTAACTTCTTTGTTACACTGATGGGAGACAAGTCATTTGCCCAAATGTACTCACGTTGAAACAGATGGAGAAAATATCTGCTTATAAGAAAAGTGTGTGCCTGTGCAACAACAAGAGGCATAAAGATAAATTCTGGTCTGTTTCCAGCATGTTAAATACTTTTGCCTTCCAAGTCTCATGCAGCACATCGTTCAAGTTAAGGGAGAAAACTAGAACAATAACCTAACTTTGAACAGTTCTTGTATTCAGAACATGTCTCCTTGGCTGTTTTAGTTCACTTATTTTCAAACATTCACACTTCCCACTGTTTCCACTGAGAGCTTTCCATTTACTTAATAGTTTTAACAATAAAAGAGAGAGTGGGAATGGGACTGAATGTTAAAATGACTGATAATCGGCAAGCAAACTTTTGCTGACTTTTACCTCGGGTCGTTGTTTTTTTTTTCTGGAATTTTGAAAAACTAAAGGAGAGATCTCAAAAACTCCCAGAGCACATTGCCTTTTTGCATAGTTGAGATAGTATCACTTTTTCCCCATTCTGTTCCTGTCAAGCAAACACCTGATTAGGAGAAACCATTTGGCGAGAAGTAAACACCATTTTGGCAGCTCGAGCATCCAAAGTGTTGGAAGAACACTATCTTTGTGAGGTAAATTTAATTAAATTCTGTCGCTAGTCCCAGCTGGTGGAGTACAGTCCCACAGTGTAATGTCTTTAGGCGAGTAAACAGTGCGGGAGAAACGGTGTGTTTACATGTTTATTTTATGGGAGGTTTCGTCTCTGTTACACATAAAAGCGTTTTTAAGGGAAGTCACGGATGGATACAAACCAAATGTGTGATTAAACCGAATGCTTTTGAATTAGAGGTGGGCAAAATAAGGAAGAAATAATATAACGGTATTTTGGGGGATTATCACACAATAATTTATGCAAAAATGTGCTTGAAAACATCTTAATTTGGATTGCTATGTTGTCAAAAATAAAGATAATTGTCTTTAAAAACACTATTACACCATAATTTGAGAGAGATGTTTGTGCAGCTTTTTGTTGACTTCATGACATTGGAGATATACTCGATATTGTAAATTAGTGTAGCCTATCTTCCAAACAACAATTTCAATATTATCTTCTAGACGATATATATTGGCCACCTCTATTTTGAATGTCATCAATCGTCCTTTTACTTTTTCTTAAAACAGCTTAGTAATGAAGTCACATTGAAGTTGATCACATGTAAGGAATCACAGCTAGGATTCCTAGGCTCTCACAGCCCTTCTTGTCAAAACCAGCTTCGCAATCTTTTCCCTCTTTCTTCAACTAAATGTGTCATCTGATAGGTATTTAGAGGGGACGCATGTTCTTTTGTGTGTTATTTAAGACTGCTGATCCAAGTAGATTCCCTTACTAATTTTGATATCTTTATTTGGAATAAATTAAAAACAAAAACAAGATATTACAAGATCATTCTCATATCACATCCTGTTCAATTTCCTTTTTTGTTTTGGATATCCTTTTTCTCTTGCTACCCAGTGTTTATTTTATTTCACATGTGTACATAAGAGATGTTTGTACAGTTTATTGATAAATGCTAAGAGACATTTATTTTATTTTATTCTATTCTATTATTATGATTATAACTACCTGTTTGCAAACTTATTTTCTTTTTTCCTGACTTTTTGCACCTCCCTGTGCGATCTTATCTTAAGAGCTGTTGTAACAAATACATTTCTCCATCGTGAGATCAATAAAGTCTTATCTTATCTAAAAGAAACAACAAAAGATACTAGTCAGAGAGGAGGAGGTTGAAGTCAAAACTTAAAGAAACCTACTTCATCACACTTCAGCATAACTACTCTCTGTAACTTTGCAATTTTTCATGATTTACATATTTATATTCTGAATCCTTACGGTTTTCACAGATGATTCCACACAGTTCCAAACGTTAGCCACTGGTTCCAGTTATTTAAAGCCGCTGGAAATTCGCCTTTCGCCACTGTCACTGAAGCATTACGAGGGCCACCAAACGTGGAGCTGTGACATGTGACTTACCGGCGGAGCCTATGTTATTTAATCCCCTTAGTTTCCCCGCTAGCTTCCAAATTCGGAGAGCAAAAGCTTGTTGGCACCCAAAATATTATTGTTGTTATTTGTTTTTCATAAATAGTTCTTAGTAAGAGTGTAGATAGATTAACAAATTACCTGAGATGCAACGCCATCCATACACTCCAATAATTTTAGTATTACAACCGGAAATACACAAATAGTTCTTCATGAAAGGTAGACACAGTATTGTAAGCGGATTACAGACTGGTCTTTTGACATTTTACCCTTTGCATTTATGGCTGGCCGGGCATATTGAAAATCTGCTCCCTGACAGCACGCAGCCATCGGATGTGACCACAGCTCCAACCTGTCGGCTCTTGGTTTTGCCACAATAAGCCCGAGGTTAGGCTTGAATGCCACACACCCACTTAGCGCTGTAATAGCAGACATGGAGTGTCCCTAAGCTTGGTGCCAGACGCCAGGAAATAATGTCAGGTTATTGCACACAGCCGTCCACATGTGTCACAGCCAGGGTAATGGGTAATGGGACCAGAGCTGCCACCGCAATGTTGGCACTCATCACGCAGACGGGGAGCAAGAGGGAAGGATGACGTGCGTGGTGCCAGGCAGGATTGCACCGTAATGTCACAAGCTATTTAACATGGAAACTATCTTTACTCGTTTAATAGCTCAAGGCAAAAGTCAATATTTTCAATTTTCTGAATTTGGGCCAGTGTAATCTCTTAAGGGGTGTCCAAACTTTTTTCACCGAGGGCCACATACATCTATACTGCATGAAGGGCTGCACAGATCTGTGGTCAGAGCATTCAAAAATGGTGGCCCCTCACCAACTGTCTGGCTTAACATACACTTTCACATGAATACAGCTAAATTGACAAATCTTCACAATAGAGTGGCATTGATTTAAAATTTCTCCACAGATTTACACAGAAAATTGGCTTCAAAGGCCTTTTTCTCGAAATGCATTGTTTTTTACACTCTTGCAACAACATCTCCACTTTAGTAGGACCTACAGCCATCACACTTTCTGGTCCTGTACTTAGCAATATTTTGAAGGTTTTGTTCAGTGCGATTTTTTAATATTTAATTCCTACCTTCATTAATTGAGTTTTAAACCCAAAGAAAAAAGGCGAAATTAGAAATTTTACAAATTCATTCCCTTATAACTAGTTTATTCAAAACGTAAACAAAATATCTCAAATCCCCTCTGAACAAATCCTCAGTATATAAACAAAATAAAACTTTACAGTTAAATCTGTCTTCATTCATTATCTAGATTTTGTTGTGGAAAAGTCAAATGTTTTCAGTTATTTGATGAGTACAAGCAACCAGCATAACTAATTATTTATAATATATTAGAAATATACAGCCACTTCACTGTAGCTGGATTATTACTACTTTCCTTTTGAAGTCATTTTGAATGAAGTTACGCTTTCATTGTCTCCAAACTGTGTGTAATTCATTTTGAGATCATTAGTCAAAATCCCAGATTGAGGAACCAATATTTCCGACCAATGTGTTCTTTAAAATAGTGTTTCTGCCAGACTTTTTATATGCCATGTGTGGTGGGACAGTCTTCACCTCAGGGTAGCCTGTCGTAGACACTCTGCGAGCCTCTTTGTCTTGTTAAAACAGAGGAAATCCCCACACAGCATTGGCTCGGCCTCGGTCTACAGAGGTGCTGACAAACAGGAAGCATGGAGGCTCGACAGATGGGATGTTTACGTGAGTTAATGACTAAAAATGAGCGCCAAGCTGGAGACTCCAGTTGAACAGACGGTTAGCCCTATGCAGCGACGCTATGCACACTGGCACTGTACTTACCAATGAAATATGAAGACCATGGGCACCAAACAGATCCATCACTAGATGAACAAAGTATTTTTCCCGTTTGATTGGTTTAATTGTAGCTTGTTGCATAAAAGTACAAAATAAGTCATTATTCATTCTGTCCATTCTCCAAGGAGAGTCTGGGTATGAATTTCATGCAGACAACAACTCGTAAAATCACCTAATTAGTTGTTAATGAAATAGGTCTGATAAGATCATGCTCCTCCACACAGGAGAATGTCCATTCTGTTCTATAAATCGCAGCGTTGTTTTTAGTGGGATGGTTTGGAAAGGCACATATGTTCATGTATGTACATTCATTTGTCGTCTGCTGTTTGCATTATATTTTGAGTGACTTGAGTATCCAGTATTTGGAAGATGACCAAAGTCCTACCAATCCTTCAGGGTGTCCCTCTTTTCTGGCAGACATTTCTGCTCTGGTTTGAGAGAGAAAACCAAGGCTGGGGATTCCAGAGGCCTGTGTCCGATTGTTACGGCCCCATCCACACGAAGACAAGCTCAGGCCTAGGTGCAAAAGTATGAAACCTATGTATCATCCATACCATGTTTTGGGGGACTGTAAACAAATATGTCTGCAATGTCACTTTATCAACCGCCTGAATGTAGACAGTCATTTAGTATATATCACCTGCAATGATAACTCCATTCATACAATTCGGCCTGGAGTTATTTTTTTTACTTTACTTAATCTATTTAGTGCTTAAGAGATGTTTTTGTACAGTTTATTTTACAGAGAGACGCTAAGAGACTATCTTTATTCTATTTTATTTTATTGTTACCATTATTACTATTACCTGTTGTTTTTGCTTCTCTGATGACACTTTTCCTGACTTTGTGCACCCCCCTGTGTGATACTGTCCTAAGAGCTGTTGTGACAAGTAAATTTCTCCATTGTGAGATCAAACTATGTTATCTTATCTTATCTTATGTTTGAAACTAGGCTACTGCTTAACTTTCCCTAAAACGATGATATCACAGCTCCAGTGTTATGTATGTCTTGCATCTAACTGACCTTATAGTGGCTTTAACTGCACAATCCTGCGCTGTTCCTGCTCTGCTTCATCGCGAGACACAGGTGACACAGAGAAAAGCCTCAAGAAAATATCCTCCATTCTGTCTGTGTTTTTGTCCGTCCACTGACAGTAGGCAAAAATTCTTCAGTCTTCATCTGTACTCTGTAGTTGAAGTGTAGGACGTTTCGATCTTACTCCAAAGATCGTCATCAGCTACTGAAGGTCTGGAGCACGCTGTGGGTATATAAAGCTAGTGAACCAGCAGG
>OMNZ01052117.1:0-15204 GCA_900303255.1 Lesueurigobius sanzi
GGATGCAGAGATACAGTGTTAGGAACACACACAACAGAGGGATGCAGAGATAAAGTGTTAGGAACACACAACAGAGGGATGAAAGATACAGCGTTAGGTACACACACAACAGAGGGATGCAGAGATAAAGTGTTAGGAACACACACAACAGAGGGATGCAGAGATACAGCGTTAGGTACACACAACAAAGGGATGAAAGATACAGCGTTAGGTACACACAACAGAGGGATGAAAGATACAGCGTTAGGTACACACAACAGAGGGATGAAAGATACAGCGTTAGGTACACACAACAGAGGGATGCTGAGATACAGCGTTAGGTACACACAACAGAGGGATGAAAGATACAGCGTTAGGTACACACAACAGAGGGATGCAAAGATACAGCGTTAGGTACACACAACAGAGGGATGCTGAGATCTAATGAAGAAGCCCCAAATACAGGCCAGTTCTCTTTTGCATCGAAGCTGTGTAATGTTTGGAAACTTTAAAACGCCTGATAATGAATGGTATTTAACAAGTTGTGTTCTTGTTATATAATTCTATCTCAGTTGTAGCAGGTGCCAATACAACTCTGTGGGAGAGAAACAGTTTTTAAAAGAAATTTCCAAAAGAAAAATGGACAAATATTGTACTTGATCATTATTATTGGATAGTGATTGGATTCACACTTGCCATATTGTTCTTATGGCTGAAAGTCCTTTCTACTGGGCAACATTACGCACATGTTTTTGAATATTGTCACCACTTTTGGACCCCTTTATGAGAAAATAATTACGTTTGTTAATATGTGCTGACAGAGCAGACGTTGAACTTGGTAACAGTGTTTATTTCATGTGGATTGGCCATGAAATTAGCAATGAACTAAAACTAGAAATTTGCAGTTACTGTAGACAGAATTGTCAGCTGCCCTCCATCTCAATTAAACTATAGGCTCGTTAACCTATTATTATCCTCATCATGTCATGGAATTATATAGGCATTTAATAAAAATGTTTACTTAACTTAGATATGTTATAATACTGTGTATTATAGCAGTGATTTCACTGTAAATAAAAGATTATTACAATATACATTGAAGGTAATGAAATGTTGTCTGCACGTAACTTAATTTCTATTTTTCATACAATTGATTTTTCCTGTTAAAACCCTGCAGCACAAGCAGGTATTTATATATCATACCATATTATTGTACTGTGCTTTCCGATATGATCTTCTGAATCCATTGATTTCAAATGTTTGCTGCAAACTAACTACAGAACCTGAGTTTAGATCTGTCTGAACTAATTAGGGCAATGCCATGTGTTTCCCACTGGGACCACACAACCATAAAGTCAACTTCACAAAAACAGCTGTTATTTATTATTCTTTATTAAATGGTTGTACTGGCCACACACATTTGTCCATACCTCAAGATGAGTGTCTTTTTGTGCCAGGAGGCTTTGAATGTGCTTGGTCATGGAGCTAAACAGCAGCACTAAATCTGCACTTTCTGCGTCCACAAGCTCCTCCCACTGCAGCGGCAAAACCATGTGAGGATCCTGCGTCACCTGGAGATATCACAAAAGTACATCATAGACTTTTAAAAGCTCAATGTTCATATTTGCTAGTAACCCCTAAGTGGTAGATTTCTAACCTAAATGAAATTCTATCTATAATATTCAATCCTGAGCTCGATTGCAGATTCAGATTATTAGATTTAATGTGCCTCAAAAGTCAAAATTTAGCATGCACTAAACGAATGATTTAGATCAGGTGCATCCATCTATTGGCCTGTATGATTCATGAGGCTTTGAGAGCTGGACAGAAACCACTGGTGGATAACATGCTGCTACTGCAATGCTTAGTCGTTCTTGTGCGGTTTAACAAACCACAGTTTCCCATTTGTGACCAATTGATGGAGGAAAATGACAGCAAAAAGATGAAATAGCAAAGTAGAGGTGACAGAGGCAGGGGACGGAGCTGACATAACGGGTGGAGGATGGCAGTAAGGGCCACCTAAAGGTCCTTAAATGGCTGCCAGGAGAATGATAAGTGGTTCATATTTTCACACACTTGAAGCAGCTAAAGGGCGTAACAGTTCAACTCATAGCTGACACTTTGGACAGATATGAAACTCAGACATAAATCATATTGAAAGTTGAAAAATGTAAATGTCTCCACATTGTGTGGATTCCAAAAGTTTGATTAGGATAGAAATATATCCTTTTTATATAACTTACCTCCTGAATACAACTGGCAATAGTGGCCTGGGTTTCTATGTCTAGGGACTGGATCTGCTGAATGAAAGTTTCTTTATTCTCGCACTGCAAACACACAATAATATTTATAAATACATACAGTAATAATAATACTAATAATGTATTGCTTTTCAAAGACATGGAGTACAAGGTGACATTAAAATGAATGAGGAGCGTTATTTATTTGTCTAATATGAAAGGGATGGTCATTATCTATCCATCTTCTTCTGCTTATCTGTTACCGGGTCACACATCACAATGCACCAGTCCCTTATGGCTCCACCTGCAGGTGGTGGGTCCACGGGAGGACACCCTCACAACGCTCCTCTGGGCGACGTAACCAGACTTGATCTCATCATAAGGAGCTTCTGAACTGCTCTTCATCTGTCACCTAGGACCTGTTGCCTTGGGAGACCCTACCTAAGTCTGACCTACCCCCATTTACGTCTGACTGAAATCTGAAAGTTACGACCTCCTCATTCTTCTGTAGTCAGACGCGTTCAGTTGGAAAGAAGAGGAAAACTTTCTGGCACAAGGCAACTCCTCCACAGCACCGAGCTCTAGTTGTGGAGGAGGTACGCTGACAGGAGCAGGTGCTGAGGCATACAAAGGCAGGTTCACAGGGGAAACAGGGCCAATGGACGCACACAGAGCCAGCTTCCTCATCTGAGCAGTCTATGATGTTCTCCCATCAAAACCCATCCAACCTCCAGCAGTGGTATGGGGAGGATGCCACATGCGCCGTGTCCTTCTCCAGCCGACCTAAAACACATCCTGGTTGGCTGTAAGACAAGTTTGGCCTCATAACCAGGTCTCGAGGTGCTTTGCGGCCAGCTTAGAGGCCAAATGAACAGCCCTCCCTCCTTAGTCAATCAAGGAATCAGCAACAATGGCCTTCGTTCGTGCAGGCCCATCTGATGACCCCAGTGAAGCCTGTCATCCTCTTCATTTATCTCCCCCTCTCCCCCTTAGTTCCAGTCACAGTATAACTAGGTGTTACAATGTGGATTGTAACACCTAATAGACATAGTATAAGCTCTAAAAGGTCAATTTTGCATAATACCGGTGTTAAAATACATGGGTAAACTAAGGAACTAGTGATGTTTCCAGGCAACAACTTCAGAATCCCCCGTGCATTTTAAGACCAAAGATGTTAAGACCAGGCAGCTGTGACTAGTCTTAAATCGGGCTGGTGCACTCGGTGTGAATTCTTTTCACTACGTCGGACTTAGCTAAGCCCAGCGTTAGAGTTAGGCCAGACTTATCTTACGCCCAGCTGGTGCACTCGGCCCCAGGAGCATAAAGCCCCCGACAACATAGCTCCTAGGTCAGTTGGGTGGTCAAACCCTTCCACCGCAATAAGGTGGTTCGACGAGGAGAACCACCATGCATTCAGTTCATAGTGGCTTATGGTTGTAGTAGTTTGCCTTTGTAACTGTGAGTAATTTTGAAAGCTGTTTATGTTTCAATATTGCTTTGTTTTTGACGTATTAAAGTCTGAAACTGTGAATTTCATGCTAACTTTACCCTACTTTAAAACATTAACTGTCCTCTGTGAATTCTCAGGAGCAATAAATGTCTTCATTTGCATCCCTTTCATATTAGACAAATATATAAAACTCATAAAATGTTCTTTCTCTCCCCGTTCATCTTAATGTATGCGGCCTCTGGTAACAGCCAGGAGGGGGCGTAACCTTTATGTTGCTCCTCTCTATATGCAAAGGCTGGGTAATATCAAAATAATCCAAATTCTTTGATAACAAGCTTTGCCACCTGGTTGGTCCAGAGACAACACAAAAAAAGAAATTTGGCTGCATCAGTTGAATTTCATTTTTTAGAATTCATTAAAAATTGTCTCTAGCTAGATAATAATTAATGCAGCATAGGCGGAACTGACAAAATGTAAGTTTGAGTATTGTGTGGCTTAAGTACCGTTTTGGGTGAGGGTCCAGCCATAGCAGCTACCAATGTATTACTTTTTTTCATGGTAGCAAGGGAGTAACTTTTGATCGAATATTTGGGGGGTCGAAACTGAGCCCTCTATTCGTAGGCAAAAATTCTTCAGTCTTCATCTGTACTCTGTAGTTGAAGTGTAGGACGTTCCGATCTTATTCCAAAGATCGTCATCAGCTACTGAGGCCTGGAGCACGCTGTGGGTTTATAAAGGCAGTGAACCAGCAGGAGGAGTCAGCCTCTAAGCCCCTTGACTCCACCTACTGGTTCACTGCCTAAACCAAACAATAGAGGGCTCACCCTCTATTGTTTGGACAAAAATTTTGGGGGGGTTAACTTAACTTCAGGTTTAAATATTGGAGGGGTTATAACCCCCCTATCCCCCCCGTATTTTACACCCTTGCATGGTAGTATGGTGAAATATGAGCACTACCACAGATGTCAGTGTAATGTGAGTGGTTACCTGCACAGCACATCCTAACAGGAGCAGCAGCAGTCGTCTGAGCTCTTCCACTGCAGCCTCTGTAGAAACAAAAGCATCCTTCCTGTCAGTGCACCCATCACTATCCCTACAGTCGCCACCATATGCCTTTGGCACAGAGGAAAGATAAGGACTTGTATATGCCGTAATTACTTTTGCAGCTCTGAATCATAAGCCGATAAGAGCTATCTTGTACCTGTGAGGGGGTCCTGTCCCAGAATAGCAACATTTGGAAGAGGCATAAGTATCAGCTGTTGTAGATTCCCCTGTGCAAAAACATTAAATAGGTCAAGAAAAGGTGACTTGGCCGAGGTTGGCGGTTCAAATCCCACAGGCACGTTGTATGTGTGTGCACTGGCAGATGGATGAGAGTGTGGGTGAAGAGCACCTAATGTAGTTGGGAACACTATTTAAATTGAGGCCATTTACTATTGCAATTTGTAAGCAGGCCTGTCGCTAATGAGAACTGAGAGCTTAATGGTTTCTTCCAATGGACTTTTAATGCTTCCTCTGCTAAACATAAAAATATTGAATTAATAATAACTGTTATTGTAACATTTTTTATTAAAATAAATACAATAATGTATCAGTCTAGGAACAATAATGCACACTGAAGATTTGTGATGAATGAATGGTTCTTATGAAGTAGCTTGTTTAAATTACATTTTGTGGAAGTGTTGTTTCCACCCAAATAATCCTATTTTAATAGTGTATGGCAAGGTACCAAGATGCACGCTCTCCCTGGAGAAGATCAATGAAGAGAGAGTTTATCATCAGTGCGTGCAGCAAAACAAGTTGTTCTTTGGAATAGTGTGAAATCTAGTTATTGTTACCTAATGAATTCAAAGCATTGCAAAATGGCATTGTTTTTATAATACGAGCATGGAGAACCTTATTTATTTATGTCAATATGGTTTATTCACGCTGCCAGATGCTGAAGTACGTCACCAAAACAAACTAAAATGCAACTGTTTCGTTGTGTGTTCATTTACACCTGACTACACTTTTCTGTTTGGAACACAGTTCAAACAAGCCCAACCCTAACACTAACCCTAACCCTAACCCTAACCCTAACCCTAACCCTAACCCTAACCCTAACCGTGACGTGTTTTTTCCTACTCGCTCCTCAAAGTGAGATCTGGTGGAAAGTGTAGCTCAATTCACAAAAGGTTTGAGCAGGAAGTGAAACCTTGTGTTTTTAGGTTGTGTGGCAGACAGACAGCGCTCCCTCCACCTGACCAGCTTATAGGAACTTTCTTTGTTCTTCAGAGGTTTTGTTAATTATAATACAAATAATTTAAAGGTTTATGTAGTATAGTGCTGCTCATAGTGTGCCTAATACTTCTTTGAATAATTTCATCTTTTTTCTTCTTTTTTTTATTCACCTTTTCTTAAACCAGGAAAATAATCTTACAATAGCTGCTTCCCATAAACAATTCATCCCCTGTAAAATGTTTGAAATACATGTGATGTGATACAATAACAATATGCACCAAGTTTTCTGCAACAAGCCCCTTTGGCAGCCCTGTTGGGCCTAAAATATGACAAAAACATTCAAATGTATGAGCTCAAAACTCGTATTATTGCGATATCATTTGTAACATTCCAGATCTAGCATTTTTCTTACTTGGGATTTATCTGATACATTTTCTACGTACTTGTCTATAATCATTTTTTGAGAATCATGTGAGATTGTGGTACCTGGTAAAAGGCCCTGATGTGTCGGTTTAAAATGGAAAAGTTCTGGACTCGTAGCATGTGCTCGTCCGCTCTGCCACTCTGGTACAGCTGCTCCACTTTGGGGTTTGGATCTCTGTCAACGCAATTATTAAAAACAAAAGTATAAAGCCCAGCATTTTACACAGCAAGCCATTGAAGAAGTGCAAAGCCATCTTAATGGGTTTGCTGATGCTTACTCTCCACTTGAGAATGTTTTATTGAAATGCTGTGGCTCTAAGGGCAGAGTAAAGTAACAGTCAGTAAACATGGACGATCTGGTCTTGCCTTATATTTGTGTATTTGAACAGAGCGTCCGGTGCATATGACAACTATCTATTAGAATGTGATGCTTTTCCGTTGACTATTTGATGAATGTGACATGTGAAAATATTCTATAAGCGCCAGGTCTGAAGAGGGCAGATGGCAGAAAGAAAACGCATAGTTGGCTATTTCCTTCTGCGTTTTAAGGCATTTAATTGGAAAATACTTGGCTTTTTATGAGTTTCAATATGCTTCTGTCAACTGTTTTAATGTTTAAATGGAAAAAAGTGCTTTAATACTTCAGTTTGTTCAATTTCACACAGTGCAGACATTAAGCAAGCAAATGTTAATCTTTCTTACATGACCCTCATGACCTCATTGAGGAACATCCCATCAGTGAGTTTCAGATAGCGGTCTCTGGCCCTGTGGGAGACTGCGTTCACCTCCATGTATCCACTGTACAGTGGCCCGCTGTCCTCCCTCTGTAACATCTCACCAAACAGCTGAACCTGCAAATGAGCGGGATTATTGGGCACAAATGTGAAGAGACAAACATGTTCCAAGAGACAGGCAAAAACAAGGCAGACAGAGGCAGAGCAGTAAATAAGCCAGAAGAGATGCACAGGAAGCCACTTGAGTCAGAGCACCTGTCTCTGTCTGGACAGGTGGGGCACTTTTTTCACACCAGGAAGCACTTCACAGTGATGGAAGCAGAGCTGAGGCCAAGGTCTCTCGAGCTCTGCCAATGCAAACGCCAATATAATGAGGTTGATTCCCACTTGCTCCATCCGAGAACTGCTGTCAGTTTTGTTTTGTTTTGTGGTTTATTTGGTTGGCATGTAAACACAGTAACAAGCTGGAGGAGGATGAAATGATAAAGGGTAGCAAAGCAGCTCAGGAGTGAGTGTAAAAGGGTTCATATGGAGGGTCATTTTGAGTATGACAGTATAGTATAAGTATGTATGTCTGTCTTGACATACATAACTGTCCTTGTTTAGTGCTTTTGAGCAAGACACTGAGTCATTGCCTGTCCCAAAGCTGTTTAGTCTAGCATGACCACTCTCTGAAATAGTCCAATAGCAGAGAAACTCCCCAATTACACCCCAGGAATACATTATATTACAAATACATTATACAACTCATTGACCAGAAGAAGGAAAAGAGCTTTGGGCTGATTGGCTTCCCATGTGGAAACCCCAGCTGGGAACACAGTCTGGTGGAAAGAACAAATCCAACTAATCCTGATCAGATAAAGAGGAGCCCTACTGTTTCAATATAAACAGTGTTATTAACATACTAGTTACAGCCAGGACGCGGAAGAGGAAGAAATGTAAGAAAAGGCTGCCATGAAGAGGCCAGGGAAGCTGCCAAAAGAAGAAGTAGGTTTTTAGCCACAAAGAAAACACGTTCTAATTACAGAATGAAGTTATACATTTAACCAATGTAAACAAAAAACTAAAAGCTAGTGTTTCATCCTGAAGTGTCCTTTACTGTGTGATAGGCCCATATAATATATATGATATATATGATAGTGACATACCCATCGCACCAACGCGCTTTCCATGAAGTCCTCTATAATCTCCATGATGTTTAAGTCCATTGTTGAGCCAGAAGAGCCATAAAATACTACAACAGAAAGGTAATTAAAGAGTTGTCAGCACTGGGTAAGTAATCAATCAAAAGAGCCTCCATTTGCCTGTACTGAAAGGTTTGACAGTCAGGCCCTTCCTCTCTCTCTGTGCGTCAGCCTTTGCAAAACCACACCGGAATTGACAAAACGCACATGTTGCGTTTAAACAGCGTCATTTTCTCACATGTGCACAACTTCTGCCCTCACATAGAGCTGCTATTTCACACGACTACCTTCCACAAATGACATTCATGGGTCCCGAGGCAAAACCTTTTATTTATTACTTTCATTAAGGGTTCATTACAAAAATAAAACAAAACAGAGTTTTGACAAGCATTGTGATTCCAGACAAAATGCTATTTCAGTCAGACTACTAGGTTTATGACCTGTATCAGTGCAATGTCTGCACTGTGCAAGGGAGACATCTAGTGGATAATAGTTGCACTGCAGTGGATCCCTGGTACATTTTTAAATTGTCACATATTCGTGAAGAATGAAGTTCCCCGTGGGTTAGATGTCTGTAAATCACCTACCAACAAAACCAACCCATTTCTCTCCACAAATGTTCTCTTCTATTTGTACAGTCACATGTTAAGAGTGGAGTGTGCCCATGATGCTGGTGCAGCAGTCCTGGGATTAACTATACCAGGATTATCAGATTATTATTATTATTAATACCCAAACACACTGATCCAACATGGACTGTCTTTGTGACCTGCTGTAACCCTTTTATTATTACTATATTATAGGTATATACAGAAGAAACCCAACACTACAAAGCAGTTAAAAAGGTCTATCTTTATTTTATTCCGTTTTTTAAACACAGTACTATACATTTCACATCTGCTGATACAAACACCACAGATGTCACAGTCATTATTGAGGCAGTGTCTGCATTGTATTGTACTTTTTCAGTCAGTGTTAAAAAATACTATTTCATTATCTACTGCACCTGACATTAAAGTCTGTGTACTCAATCCTACTGAATTTACAGTCTAGGCTCAAAAGATACTATAGAACATAGTCTGATTCATTGGTCTTAAATAATGTAGACACCCGGTGCCTGTGCAGGTCTGATTTGCTAAATTCTGTCTTTGTTGGCCCTGAATGACTGCTGCTGCATGGGCAGAGCGTAAATCAAGCTTAAACATGTGGAACTGAACAGGTTTCTATATCACCATCAGCCAGATCACAGAGCCAACAAATCTCAGACACACCCAGCCCTATCACATGTGCGTAATTATGTTTTTTATTGCTCTAGCTGGCAGGTGGCGGTGAGGGAGCCTTCTCCGTGATGTTTTCTGACTTCTCTGCCTCTGGGGCCTCAGGAGATGCTTCATCGGTGGTGGGGTCGACTTGTGCGAACTTCAGCATGTTCAGAGCTTTGACTTTGAGATCTTCAAAGGTTTCTTTTAACCCCTTTTCAAGCAGATAGCCCACACTTTCACCCTCCGGATCCTCCAAGGCCATAGCACCTTCTACTGCAGTTTGCAGGTAACGCAGGCTCACGATGACTGATATCTGTTCAGAGACATATGATGAGGTTAAAATGAGTGTGAACAAGGCCCCAGCCAAAGATATTAGTGGGGGAAAAATTGTTACATTTTTATTGGTTTTGGCCACTAACTTAACAAAAATAAGGATCTCAAAGTGAGCTCTATCTGTGTCATCTTTAAAGTTATAGGCTCCTCACAAAGCCATTTATTCAGTGATTATAGTCACCTACTCATTTGCCATTTGCCTGTGAGTTCTCTTTCAGCTAGACACCTCCTTTTCCACCTTGCTTACCAATTTACCTCAACCTGTAGATTTGGGCTTCATTGATCAACTAACAACACAAATAACTTTTGTATTGTTAATTGCTGGTTGGTTTTGTTGCATTGTGCATCGTGTTATGAGGGAACTGTTCTTTTCACCTGTATCAAGATGACAGAGAGCACGCCAGGTCCAGTTGAATTCATCAGGCCCATGTAATAATCAGTAAGTGCCTGCCTACAGCCGCGGGGGTACAGATTCAGGTCCTCTGTTTGGTACTCGTAGTTGTAGTGAGCACGGTTGTCAGTCAGCTGGTACTGCAGACAGGGCCGAGGGGAGGCTGGGTTACAGCAGCTAAAAGGAACACCATCCAGCAGGAAACGTCCATCCACATTGCTCCGGATACGACTGCAAAAGAAAAGGGGGAGAAATTGCAGTTTCTTCATGATGAACCAAAAGGCGACATCATAAACTATTTGAAGACCTTGTTATCATTATTTTTCTTTTGAGTCTATATTCTAAGCCCTTTAAGTAAAGTCATTATCTAACACTCTATCACAAGTATTTTGCATCACTATTGACTATTCTCTTCCCTCAGCACTCCCTCAGGTGGAGGTCAAATCACCTTGATGAATAACTTATTATAGTTTCTCACTCTTTAATGTCCTTTGAGGTGAAGTCCAGGTATCGGTTGCTGACCCACTGAACTTCAAACCAGTCTTTATAGTTGTTGTTACCACAGCAGCGGAACGCAATCTGCAGACGATCAATGGTCTCTTTCTGAAAACAGCGCCCAGGCACGTCTGTGTCCTTGTAGAAGCGAATACCATTCCTCAGGCCAATCTGATCGAAACACAAGGGAATAAGTCATTAGGTTGTATTATGTTATATCTTTATCTTTGTTTTGATAACTCCCTTTGTTTGTCCATCTGACCTATGTAATTTCATTGTACATTTGTAATAAGGACAAATAAAAGTGCTTTACTTTTACCAAATGTAATTTGAATCATCTTCAGCTACAGTTTTTGCAAAGAAACTCCTCTTAAAGAAGCACCTACAAACCTTGTTGAGTTACACAGATGTAAACCTACTTCCTAATGTTTAACTTTGATTACTTTTAGACTGAACTAAACTTTGAACTTTGTCACTGTGATCTCACTTTAAGGGATTCCTCCAGTCGCCCCTGCAGGGCATAGCTGAGTACTACAACAGCAACAAGCAGACAACAGAGGAGGGCAGCCACTGCAAACCAGGCCAGCAGCAGCACTTTCCAACGTGGAAAGCGACTTGGGTCCATGGAGTCCTGACACACACGACTTGCTATCCAGTTTGTGCCCATAGACGCCAGGCCCACCATCAGGAGGATGTTGGGAACAACATGAATCTCGGTATTCTCCATCACCTCAAGAAAGAAAAAGAAAAATCAATTATGAGCAAAGTTCAAAGTCATTCCCTTTAGCAACTCATGTTGGTATTAAGTTTGGCATGAATGATCTATTAGCAGAGACGCTGTCTAAGGTGAAGGTTATATTTAAGATGAGATATAATTAGCTTTGACTCTTTAGATTAGATTCTTTACTTTTTATTTCAGCACAGGACCACAATTCCATGGAACCGTGCTTTCATATCGATCTCTGGGATTATGAAATCTGGCTCATTGAAAGTCAATAAATATCTGACAGATGCAGGCCTGCAGCTTTCCTGTGTCACTTATGATCAATAATCACATTACACAATGACCAATTGAACATAATGACTACATTAGATGCCGATAGCAGGTTTTGACCTTGACTTTTATATAGTGACGGGTGGACTTTACAATGCACCTAAAAGGAGTACATTTTATATGTACTCATTTATTGCATTGCCCGATTAATCTAGCATAAAATGATCTTGAAACACATTTTCACTTGATACACTACAGGTTTATTATAATATATGTACCTCCGCCCTTCGGAGCAGCTCAATTTTCAGGTAAACCCCGAGGCAAAAGACGAAGGCCCCACTTATTACTGCCAGCCATGAGAGCAGCCACAAGCCCTGTGCCAGGCGCACTCGCCTTGGCTGGCTGAACTTCATTTTCAAAAGCATGGCGGCTTAACTCATACACAAAAGAGTGAAGGGAAAGTGGTTGAAAAGCCAGATGAGAGGGGTCAGCAACGTGTGGTCAGAGATGTATAGGATCCAACTGTGGAAAAATGCATGAAATATAACGAAGAGGCAGCAGGGGTCCTTGACCCACTAGCACTGATGCATGGAGTTAGATGAGGCCTATGCAGTTATTAACAGCTTGAGCCCATAAGTTGTTCCAAGCAGAGAGGATAAGCAGGAAGATTCTTAGATGCCGAAGGACATGAGCCACTTTTCATAATATTGCAGATGAAGTTTAAAGGTTTTAAAGTCCAATGTGCAGCAGAAGTCGTAATGATGATAATCCAAATTGGTTAATATAAACTTGAAGAAAAAAAAACTGATATCTTGTATATAGTTCCTTTATGAGTCGGTGATGTTTCCACTTCCTCCAACCGTCTTCCCACAGGTTCCAGGTGTGACTCCCTTACAAGATTATGCGATGGCGCACCTCAGACTCTCGGGGTGTGGAACCCCCCTAAAACGTTGTGTCCATGTTCAGAGGACACCGAGAGTGGTCAAAGTCGAGAGTTTGGAACCCTAATCCCCTCAAGTGAGTCTGCTAGATCCTATTAATGTCTGTGGGCCAATGGGAAAGCAGGCCAGTGTTTGATCAGCAAACTTTTCTATGATGGACGCGAAGGTGAGGCGGGTCCAGGCAGAGACTTATACCTGATGATGAATGTGCAGGCGTTAGGCTCAGCTCACTCTCTTATTGTTGTTGCTCTTTCTTGTGTTGCTTTTAGGTTGCTGCTCTTTAAACGCATTTACAAAATGTAGGAATTTAGAGGTAAAATTTATGGGTAAATAATGTGCATAATCTTGCCTAATCTAATAATAATAATAATAATAATGCATCGGTTTTATATAGCGCTTTTCTGGACACTCAAAGACGCTTTACATGGCATTATTCTTTCTCTCCAGACTTGGTGGTGGTAAGCTACTGTTGTAGCCACAGCTGCCCAGGGGTAGACTGACATTCAAATCATCAAATTATGGGGAACAATTTCTAAAACCTGTTTACTACTGTACTAGCATCACTACCATTTATTATAAAGGATAGCTGAGATATCTTTATTTGATTTTTTTTTTTAAGTTTTGAGTGTTTTGTCATTGGTGTAATAACCGTTTAAAACTCAGGTAAAAAATGTTAAGATACAATCTTTGTCAACTGGACCGTTTAAGATAGGAGAAGGAGGCTATAGTCCTGGAGCTGAGGGGGGTCCTGTGTGCAATTCTATGTCCCCTAATTTTAACTCTTGATCCCTGTAGGGGACCCATAGGAGAAGGAGGCTATAGTCCTGGAGCTGAGGGGGGTCCTGTGTGCAATTCTATGTCCCCTAATTTTAACTCTTGATCCCTGTAGGGGACCCATAGGAGAAGGAGGCTAGGAGCCTGGAATGGACTGGGCTCATACACAGCTGCATTAGGCCAGGCCTGTGCCAGTCCGTGGTGCCAGTCCGTGGTGCCAGTCCGTGGTGCCAGTCCGTGGTGCCAGTCCGTGGTGCCAGTCCGTGGTGCCACATTGTCTTGTTGTCTTTTCCCAGTCTCACCACTTCTGCCATTTTGATTCAATTACTGTAGTTTATATAAGTTCATGTGTAAACGTCCAGGTCAAAATACAAAAGCAACAAAATGTTTTGGTGATGTGTTGAAACTATTTTGTACAAGAACAGCATTTAACTAATTAAGTGATAATAATTAACCTAATTTCAGGTCAATATTTTCTAACACCAATGACAAAGGTTTGACAACAATGACTTTCCAGGCCGCTACTAGTACTGTCATACTAATACTAGTACTGTCATACTAATACTAGTACTGTCATACTAATACTAGTGCTGTCATACTAATACTAGTGCTGTCATACTAATACTAGTACTGTCATACTAATACTAGTGCTGTCATACTAATACTAGTGCTGTCATACTAATACTAGTACTGTCATACTAATACTAGTGCTGTCATACTAATACTAGTACTGTCATACTAATACTAGTACTGTCATACTAATACTAGTGCTGTCATACTAATACTAGTGCTGTCATACTAATACTAGTGCTGAATACTAGTGCTGTCATACTAATACTAGTGCTGTCATACTAATACTAGTACTGTCATACTAATACTAGTACTGTCATACTAATACTAGTACTGTCATACTAATACTAGTACTGTCATACTAATACTAGTGCTGTCATACTAATACTAGTACTGTCATACTAATACTAGTACTGTCATACTAATGCAAATGACAGTAACGACCACAATATAAGCAGTGTTGCTGAGTAATGGATTACTAAGTAATCCACTACTGTAATTAGATTACTTTTTAGTAACGGAGTAATGTGACAGGATTACAACCGCAAAACTGGTAATTAGATTACAATGACTTCATTAAGTAATGATTCAATTACTTTTTTGTAATATTTTGAGCTGAAAACATTCATTTTCAGATTAAGGCCTGAGCAAAAGTCTAACGCCGCTGCTGTTTATGAAATATACAGTTTTGATTTTGTGCTAAGGAGTAAACATTATGTGATCAAGTTACAGCCAAAGCAAGATTTACACTTCAATAAAGTTTATTCCAAAGCTCTGAGCAGCTGTTGCTTGATCCTTTTTTAAAACCAAAGTAACTAGTAACGAGATTACTTTTAGAAAAAGTAATCAGTAAATGGATTACTTTTATTGAGTAATGCCAACAACACTGACTACACTATGAGAACCTGAGTGAAGCCCGTCCGGTGTTTGTTTAGAGTCGGTAAGAACATTTTTAATTAAAGACACTGCAGGTAAATAGAGGGAAACTTAAATTGGGGGATTTCAATACTTTTACTGTATATTACTGACATAAATATGAGACATAAATATGAGACATAAATATGAGGAAAAAATGTATTGCAAGTTTTCTGTCATTTTATGTTTTCATCCAAAAATAAGGCATATTATGTTTAAAAATGGCCAAAACTGCCCATATTTTCAGCAACGAAATCTAAATAATGGCTAGAGCCAGGTTTTTATTTTGTTGATATATT
>OMNZ01052120.1:0-18394 GCA_900303255.1 Lesueurigobius sanzi
CCCCCCCAAAACCCCCCCCCCCCACCCCCCCCCCCCCCCTCCCCTCAACAAAAAAAAAAAACAAAAACTGAGAAAGTTACCCTTGAGGGCGACAGGCTAGAATCCCACAGTGCTAGAGTGAGATGCTCATTGGTTTAGGAATACACAGCATGGTGATGTAGCGCTAGGTCAATCTGGATCCGAGAGAGAGGAGTCCACTTCGCCTCCGTCCCTCAGCCTTTCATACAAAACCCCTTACCCCTGCAAAAGTGGACCACCTGAAGGTAGCTCCAAAGAAATATCCCCTGACCTGTCCCCTACACTTGTGCATAGTTCATGATCCTTTACAACCAGCTCAGTGTGAACGAGATCCCACTAAATGTCTGCTTCATTCATTCTGAAGTTGTTATAATACACGCTGTGGAAGAGAAAGAGGAAAGAGAGAGTAATGCACAATACTCCTGATTCAGTCAGGACGGGACCTCAGTAAAACACAATAAAGGTTCAAACAGCATTTTTCATGTTATTCACGTCTTTTTTCACAATCAAAATTATTAACTTTTTAACCTAAAGCAGTTTTAATATATAGAGATTTATATATAAAGCACATTTTTATTCAGAGTCCAGTATTTGGTTATTACTTAACTGCTACGGATTTAGAAACAAAAAGTTTGCTCTTCTTCAGAAATCCATAACTTTCAGTGCTTAAATTTAAAATTATCCTTTTAAAACTAATAAAAATGTACATTAAAATGGCGTGGAGTTGGTACTCTGGAACCCTGGCCTTCCTGAGACAAGATCCACTTTTTGTGTGTGCAAGGTAGTGAGCTTTTTTTTGTTGTTTTTTCTTTTTGTTGTTTTTTTTTTTTAAGTTTTCTTCATAGTATAATGGAAAATATATTTATAACATAAAACATACAGGCTTTAGAAATCAATCAACACAGAACAAAGTTGTAACAGAACAAGACAACAACACTGTTCAATCCCAGAGTTTGAAGAGTAACAAAACAAGCTTCATTTTGTGAAGTTTGTTACACTTTTTTTTTTTTGTTTTTTGTTTTTTAATGGAAGCATTTGTCCTTTTTACTTTTACAACAATCCCATTGTTAGACTTTGTTTTGTGTTTCATTTCTGGAAAAAATTTAAATAAAAAATAATAATGTAAACGGTCAGTGGCCTTTCAGCAAAATGAAGGACATGAGTCAACCAAAGTGACAGAACAAAAGCTATTCCAAACCAAAAGGTAGGCACCTATGAAAGAGCCGCACAGCCCAGGCTCAGTCTCGGCTCGGGCCTCTCTCTCCGCTGCTCAGATTTGGGAGAGATGAAGTCCTTCTATCTTTACTATGGCCACAGGTCTGCAAAACATTTTTTTTTTTTGCTGTATTTTACATTGTATGTTTTTTATTTTTTATTTTTTTTTATTTTCTTCTTTTACTCTGAAAATGGTGCAGCACTCAAATATGATCCACACTTTCTTGGATTATTCCACAATGAAAGCCACTGAGGCAGATAAATGTACAATTGTAAAACACACTTATTTTAGTCCTTGAGTAAACAAATACACATGACTGTCCCCACCTCCTCAAAGTACTAGTATCATGTTGTTCATTTAGCCAAATAAGGGGCAAGGCTGACACTCAGTGCAACGCTAGAGGCTAGTTAACATTTAACATTAGAATATACATTTGACAAGCAAGAAGTAAAACAAATCAACAAAAAAATATACTGTATTGAAACTAAACACTGCGGAAATCCTCCGCGTTTACCCACACACAGATCATTGACATTCATTCGACATACAGTACAGTCTTGTGCAAACACTCATGAAACATTGACTCTTCGATATTTGTTTTTTAGTAACACTCGCATTTCAAATTGGATTCACTCTTAACTGATGCGAACAAAAATCTGAAGATTATCAGACAAAAAAACCTACTACAAAAGTGTTCACATTACATTATTGGCGCTTCTTTTGATTCAAGTATTTCTCTCATTATTTTGTATTACTCTGATATGTTCATGAAGTACTTTCTGGGGAATATAATATTAGGAGAAACAGTATGAGAACTGCAGGGGGCTGGCATAGGCTAAGTGGAAACAGAGCCATACACAGACATCCATCACATGCTGTGGCGGTACACTGCGTATGAACTTATATGTGCATATTCAGCCTAGGCCTTTATTTTAAAGACATTTGCATTTCTATTGTTTCTGGCCTGACCCTTCTCCGATCATTGATTGATAAGTTTTGCTTGAGCTCCAGACCTTTGAGTCCCAGAGATGTATAAAATAAGAGCATTTAATTTTCAACACTCAAGTCCAAAGTCCTCACACTCTTCATTAACACAAGTTACTTAGTTCAAGTCCAGTGTGGAGTAAATGCAAATGTCATGAACAGACGCACACAACAGGCAATAGTGATTGTTTAGTTGAGTCTGACGACTCTGGAAGAGGGACAGTCCCCAAAGGTTTAAGACTTGGTACCAAACTTGGTGAGTCCTTGATTCTGCTGATACATTGCTTAGGTCTGACCCCAAAGTCAGATGTGTTAAAATGATTCTGTGATGACCTTCACATCACAGGTCCAAAGGCTCTAATTCTCTCCAAAGAGCATGCTTTAAGCCCCAAAGGGGAGAGCATAGAGGAAACACTTCAGCTTTAGGTGCACAGCGAAAACATTTTTTTTTCAGTTTTTGCAAATTTTGATGATAAAGAAAAATCATGTTTTTGGTTTTTAGAAAGATGTACCCGATGTGATCAATAAACAGTGCGCAGACACATAAAGGGACCAGCTGTCCCCAACCTCTGCAGTTTGTTATCTCCACTTGTGTCTATCCCCTGACGGTGTGTAACCAGCACCATTGTTGTCCAGCCATACTACAGGAGCTGTGCACGCTCCTGCAGCAGCCAAACACCTCTTCTTCACCAGGACGCTGCCAGGAGAAGTACAGAGAGAAAAAGCCAGTTGGCACAAGATACCGAAGTAACAGCTTGCCAACGAGTAGCGCCTCCAGCAGGTCATTAGTGTTGTCTAGTTGCTGTATCCCCCATATCTGATTCGGGGGCCTGGAAGCTGCCTGGTAGTAAAGGATAAAGTGGACAGTAGTGGATGGGGAGCATGGCTGTGAAATTTGGATGGCTATGATTTAACCCCTGGTTTTTGCATAGAACTGGAAGGCTGTCATGAACGTGAAACAGAGCACTCCCAGAGTTAAAACAAAGCCCCAGTGAAACATCCACTGAGTGTGGCAGAGGACCATACACGATCGATGAAGACAGTGCACACAATAGCAGAGACGATGCGTCCTGCACTGCACAATATTTTAAGATACATATTCTTATTTCTATTGATAAACAGTGTCCGGATGGGCTGAACATCTTGGTGGTGCAGATGAACCACACACTACTTGCAGGAATAGCTGACAGGGGCCAGGGAAGCTAAATAATAATATTGAAACAGCATTCATCCGTAAAACTATACCAGACAACAACAATGTTATCAGCCAAATTCATAACAAAACTATACACAGATAAATGAAATAAGTAATTTAAACACATCAAGTGCCTCAGTCTCAGGCTAAAGTGATCAATGCAGAAATGAGAGAGTGGAAGCAGAGAGGCGCAGTAGTAGAAAGCTGCTCTTGGCCTAGAGGTCCAGGGAGAAGCTAGTCATTAGACAGAGGCCTGCAGGGAGGGAGGAGGGCCGCAGCGGAGCTGTGCACTCTGCAGCAGACAGGCACTCAGTGACCACTATATACCACAAGTTTTGCCTCTTCATATAAAGAAAACAAAAAGGACAAGAAAGATCACCTCCCTGCAGGATCAAGAAGAGAGTTTCCAGACACAAAGGCTAACGATTTGATTAGAGAGAAATGTAATGTAACAGTGATATTACTTTGACAGAGGATGGCACTCCTTGTCAGATGAGATAGTTCATTCTTTGCATTTCCCTTCACTTTGCTACCATGTTTAACATCCTTCAAGAAGGACTAAAATCCTTACATCCATGTTGAGTAAAAAAGTATACAGAGAAGCCACTGTGAAGATTGCATTTTAGTCTTTTGTTGCTTCTCCTTTCTTCAATATGTTGGCATTAAGAGTGTAATTAGCAGTGATGCTTTTGCTAAGTGCTATGATTGACCACATATTCACAAACCAGTATCTTTGATTACAGTCAGTCACTGATGCACAATTTGAACAAAAGAAAAAGGTAATCTGGTCTTTAGGTAAATTTGGTTTGACGCCATTTCCTCGCACACACATACACACACAAAGATACACACCCACAAACACATGTACCTATTCTTCTCCCCAAAACTAGTCACTGGCATGTGTGGCTGAAGAGAAGGCTGGTCCAACAAGTGCTTCGTTTTACCTGTGTTTTAGGCAGAATATGTTTTAAGACCAGCTACTCTCTGAAAACCACTCACTCATAAGGGCAGAGGGAAGGTGGTAGTGGCAGTTTTAAGGTTGGGTCAGAAACAGTTTGCAGTTCAATCATTCCTAGTCTTTCCTCTGTTTGGAGAGGTCATGATGCGTTGCATGGACGGTAGTCTGTGGCTTATATTGCACATCACTTGAAATGGTGTTTTTGTTGGTGGAGTGAGGAACTGCACACCGACTTGAGGTTATCCACAATATCAGTGAGAGGGTCATAGACTGAGACCAAACTGCAGGAATCCCACAGTGGATTGAGGTGCATTAAGTGTCTTTACAGTTCACTTGTAATAGCAGTGGTTCATTTTTTGTCCATTTTGTCCATAATATCCACATCAGGATATTGTATGATGCCACCGAGTAAGATTGAAACACACACACTTTTTTAGCTTTGTTTGCAATGTTTTCAAAGGAAAGAAATACTACGAAAACAAATAAATGGCTTGAACAAGGCGAACAAAGTTGCATCATTCCCTTTGAGCATCATGTGAGAAATGTGGTGTTTTGAAGTTGGCATCAGCAGCATTTACTCTCCACTCAGGTTTCACTGGCTCAGAAATAAAAGGGTGCGCACCAGTCTGTGTTTCCTCACCAAGTACAGAGTGAACGAGAACAGGGCAGGAAAAGGTTAAGGCTAATATTAGTGCTGAGAAATTCACATGCTGAGTTCAAACTGCTCTGATTGAAGGGAATGATGCCTTATATGGAGCTCTGAGGTGCAATGACAGTGAATATGCAAGTTTAGATATTCCATACATTGCACTTGCAAAATTCACTTTCTTTGTTTCTCCAAAAATAAAATCCTCAACACTGTGAATAAAATCTCTCAATGAGAAATGCAAAAAAACAAAACTGAGATGCAACAAACCAGGGGTATAGAAGCAGGAGGGTGAGCAGCACGAGCATGATGCCTTTCCTCGTCCCTCTGTAACCGTAGACCACTGATTATCTTCACACTGATTTAAACTTTATCTCTCATTTCGAGTGTGACAGCTACATAGATTCTCCACTAAGCAGGTCCCCAGGAAGCAGTGTATTGATTGGTGTGGGGCTCCCCATCACACGGCCTTCCTCTCCACTAGGGGGACCCCACAGGCTGGAATACTGCTGCACGCCACCCCAGAGCAACTCTCCTGTCTTTGCTCCTCCATTTCCTGTGCCGCTGCTGTTGTTGTTGTTCCAGTGGGGCGAGTGACCAATGGGATGAGTAACTCCTGAGCCAGTGCCGCCCATTCGTGTTTGGTTTGTGCCGGGAGAGGCCTGCCAGCTGCTCGTTCCGCCAAGTGACTGACCCTGTGCAAAGAATCGGTTCACCTCTTCCTCCCCAGCAAACTCCGCCAAGATGGTGGTGTTGCCAAGCACGCACCTGCCAAAGGATGTGTAAAACAAATCAGTTTTTAAATCTTATTTGATTCAGATGCAATTCTTTTGTATTCAGAACATACATGTGCAGTGACTTCTGGGCTTTGGCAGCTTCATCTTTGGAGTTGTAGCGAACGACAGCGTTGCCCTGTGTCAAGTTGAGGTGGAATGTGATAAGAGGGCCGTGCTGCATGCACAGTGTCCGCAGAGTCGAGCCATCAATCTGTGACACACAACAATATATACAGTGTAGGCATTTAGAAAGATCGAAGAAGATTAAATTCTATTCTAATTTAACAGTAATGCACAGTATAATGTTACCTGTGGAGTAAGATTCCTAAGAACCAACCAGCTACTGGTCCTGGAGGAGCTGTCAGTGCTCCATGTGGTGCCTGCTGTATTTACAGACAAAAGAAAGTATTCGTTTTTTGTTACCGGTTAAGGGTGCGTTCACACTGGAAGCATCAACATGACTCGCTTCTATTCGCTTCAGGAGCTACCGCCGTAGCAAACCTCACTTTCTTTGATTTATCCCATGTGTTGTGAATAAAAACATGTTTTGCTTAGGGCTGTAACTAACTTGTTTGGCTGTGAAAAGTGTGTGAAATGTTTTTTGTTTTTTACAAACCTTTAACCTCATGAAGCTAAAATGACGCTGCTTGGGATCATTTTGATAGAGTATAGTTAAATAATGTTTGTAGGATGCAGTCTTAGTAGTTGGACACATGTATGAGGACACAAGCACTTGAGTATTTGAACATGACATTCATCATTTGAAAGCGAAGAACATCCAGAACACAGTGACTGAGATTAAACTACTGAAGGCTGCACTAGCCTTCAGTAGTTTAAGCTACTTTCTGAACAAACCTAAAATTTTAATTTTACACATACACAACTACTATGATCTACCTGTGGAAGCGGAGCTGCTCCAGCTCTGAGGCAGCCCCAGTGTGGTGCCAGTCCATGCAGAGGAGTGTTTGTTGTTGGTGAGGCCGGGCGGGGGACGGCTGGGAGCCGTACTGCTGCTCCTTGGTCCTGGTGGGACCTTCCATAGCTCATGGGACAGAGACACCTGGCTGTGAGCTATGGGGCCTGGTGACCAGGTTGATTTCATCTCTGACAATTTGCCTGCACACACAACGGAAAGGAAGTGTGGGACTTAAGTGTCACTTAGGTCAATACCAAAGAAATTGTGCTTTTCCCAGTGGGCGCCCAGTCAAACTACTGCCAAACCGAAAAGCATCAGGCACGATTCCACAACCTTCTGCTTCTGAGCTCTCCTTATTGAGCTAAACAGGCCACACCACAGTGTCGCCGCTGGACTTACATAATTATAGACTTACCCACGTTCGATTGTGAGCAGAGAAGAAAAAAGAGGCGGCTGTTGGGATTTACAGGTTATACAGTATCTATTGAATCATTTTGTGATCAGGGAAAATTTGGCTATGTGCCCAAAGATTTGGGTGGGTGCTTGAGCCCCGCAGCACCCATGGGGTCGCCGCATATTATAACCAGGACTATGTTTTGAGACAAGCCTTTGAGACAGTCACATAAAATGCAAGCTCTATCACATTATGCTGTTATGTTTTGTTTTTATGAAAGCAAAAAAGAAAAGGATTATTAGTTGAAAGACCTTTGAAGTGGTCGGCCAATTTATTCAGGTCAAGCATAGTGAAAGTAAACGAGATAAAACACAAACTGGTAAACTGTAAAATTTCTTCAATAGGAAAGAATAATACTCATTTTGACAACACTGTGTGGCAGTGAGACTCCCGAGGTTATAAACTGTGTACCTGTATCGTCTGTCTCCGGGGAGGACAGACTGAACGAGCTAGTGCAAGCATTGACTGGCCAATCAGTGGAGGAAGGTAGAGCCTGAGATGAGGTGGGAGAGGCGCCTAAGGCGAAACCAGCAACAGAAAAGTAGACAGACAAAAATAAGAAATAATTGCAGAGAGAAATGAAGTAAATAAAAACACACACAACAAATTGAGCAAATTAGAAAAAGACAAGTAGCAGCAGAGTTAAACGACAGAAATGAAAATGATATGTATACGCACAGTTGCATATTTACAATTTAAAGCTGTTCAAAGAAGTGAAAATGAACAAGAAGTAAAAATGAACAGGAAGCAAGCAGAAGAGCAGCAGCTGAATGACAGGGTCAGTCTGTGCAAACAAAAAGCACAAAGCTCTAATGCCTCCATAAGCTACATGCTGGCTTTGCTCCCAATACTCACCTCCGCTCCTGTCCCGCAGCAGGTAGCGGTTAACGTCCTGGATGTTGGTGTTAATGGTGGGTCCACTGGGTACGCTTCCTGGAGTCATATTTGGATCCGTCTCAGGGTCAATGTTTTGGAGGCCTTTCCAAGGGACACCAGGGCAGAACTCTGGACACATCAATATGACACTGTAATGCTCTGTCTTCACACAGTTCAGTGAAGTTACAGGGAAATAGAGGCTGACCTGGTGGCCAGTTAATATTGGTCCCATTGGCCATCTTGTCACTGCTGCCCTTAGACTGTCCCCAGTTGTCTGGAGGGACCAGTGGGCTTGTGGGAGATTCTGAGTTTGACATAAGATTGTAGGGACTAAAAGAATCCTCCAGCTGTGGGGATTTACCAGGGCCCCCCAGATTGGCACCTATTATGATACACAAAACAATACAGTTCAAAGTTTTTAAAGATAGAAAGAGATCTATGCAACGAAAAACACTTGAAGGTGAAAGGGGGCATAAGAGATACTGTATTTGACTAGCTCACCATGCTTTCCTAGGCTGCTCTCTAAAGGTGAGGATGCCTCAGAGATACTTTCAATAGAGTTGGCATGTGTCCACTGTGAAAGGCGTGATTGAGGTTGGGGAGATTCCTTCATAGACAAACCTCCCACCTCTAAGCAGTTTACATTCATATTTGAATTCAATCCAGCTGAAGAAGAAGAAGAAAACAACAACAGAAAAATGACTTAGCTACAGGTAAGTATAGAAATAAACATGTCCGGTTTACCCAACTTACAAAGGGAGTAGGGGCTGTAGTTATTAGCAGATAACTGTGGATCTTTGGTCTGCAGGTCAGAGAGCCCCGGAGCCTGGGGGTGACCTGGGAAAGAGTCCAGGTTGGATTTGTTCCCACCAGAATGCATGACGGAGTGGGCTGGAGGAGGCTGCTGCTGCTGCTTCATTAACAGGGCCTGTGCCAGCTGACGCTGGTGCTGCTGGATCTGCTGCTGCATGTTATTGATTGTACGGGCAACCTGAAAGACGTTCAGTATAAACAAACAATATGGAACAGCTCCTTTCACAAGATAAAGCATTGTAGTAACATAATGGCAAACATTAGTGGCATCTTACTTGCTGCTCTTGTTGTCGAATGGGGCCAGAAACATTGCGTTGAGCTTGCAACATCTGTTGCTGAATTTGTAAACGCTGGTATGCCTGTGTCGGTACAAAGATGTCAAGTTTGTATGTCCTCTTTTCCTTTCAAATGTTATACAATTTCCTTGAGGTAAAAAAGAGCCTGAACTGACCAGTTGCAGCTGGTAAAGTTGATTCAGGAGAGTCATATGTTGAGGGTTTATTGGTGAAGTTAAAAGTGCAGGATTCAGACCAATGTTTTTTGCTGCGAACTGTAAGAGCTGTGCTTGAACCTGTAAAAGCACTACTGTTAGTCAATAAGCTTAGGTACATTTAACATTGTATTAAAGTAGGAATAAACACCTGAGGGGACAGAAAGGGAGGCACTTGAGCACGTAGATTAGGCTGAGAGGAGCTCAGAGGTGGCACAGGAGGCTGAGGAGGGGGCTGCATGGCACGGGCTTGTGCATTACCACCACCAAACATCCCACTCTGCATCTGCCAGACATAATTGGTTTAATAACATTTCCTTTTACTTGTGAAGCAGAAAATGTCAGTTTATAAATTTGCGAATGCTCTGACACCTTATCCATGAAAGGTAGGCGGGGGTCTGTCATCGGGTCTTTGGACAGAAGCTGAGGCCGAGGGCAGTTCATGGGTTTATTGAGGAGCCCGTTGTTGTAATCATGGCTGGCCATGCCCATTCCTCGTTTATCCAGCTCTATCTTCTTCTCCAGCAGGGCACTCATGGCCTGGTCCAGGTTCAGGTTGTTGCTCTTGAGCGCCTCCTCAGCTGGATCTCTCTTTACATTAAACCATCATTTATTTATATCAGAGTCATGTAATATTTTGTAACATTGCATTGAAATATTTTACATGAAATATTTATTTTACAGTTACTCACCGGAAAACCCATGTCTGTCAGCTGTTTGATAAGACGATTCATTATCCAGGTGTCCTCTTGCTTCCCAGGTGCTTTAACCTTTAACAAAGCATTTCTTCTATGAATGTGTTTTAACTGTATAGAGTCACACTTAAATGGATAATATGTTCTACTTACTTTTGGAGGAGCTTTTTTGGGTACATTGCCCCAGGAATTACAGGAAGAATTGCTCTCCTGAGAGGCAGCACTGTTCCACATATCACTATCTTCCGTGTCCCACTGACCTCCGGACAGGCTCAGCTCTTCCCCTCCACCTCCCCAACTGTCTTGCATAGGTTTAGGAGCTGAATTATAGAAGCACAAAAACAAAATTGCTCACCACAGAACCATACAATATTCCACTTGTCCACCAGAGGGCAGACTCATAACATTTTGAAAAGCTCTCTCAACTGGAAAGTAGACTGAAATAAAGCAAAAATGATTAGTTACCAGGTTTGCAAGATGCAGATGTCATATTTGGATTGCCTCTGCCGTATTCTGGGCTGTTGTCTCTCCAACTACAGGTTGCTTTGCCCCACGCCGAGGTCCCATTGTCCACACTGACTGGAGAAGGTGCATGTTCCCCCCAAGAACTCTCTGATTTTGTGTGGGAACTAGGTATTTCTCCCCAACCTGAACGATAAAGACATTACGAAACATTTGATTAAATACAACAATTGCACAACCAAAAATAAATCTATCACACATTGTTTTGAACTGTTTTGTACATTCTCCCAGAGGCACAAACAAAAAAAAAGAACATTATTTTCTCCAGTATGATGTGTGCATGATGGGTCAAGGGGGTATCTCTTTAAGCTTCTCAAAGATTGCTCCACCTTCTGACAGATGATGCTGTCAATATTCACACATTATCTCCAGCTGCCTGTGGTCAATTTATTATGTTCACATTACTGTTTCACCTTTGGTGCCAGAGCATGCTACAGATAAAGTATAAAGAGGCACACAGCAGGGCTAGAACTGTTGAACCCAGAACTTTGTATACACAAATCCCAAGAGCAAACTAGGTCAACATTTTTCTTTAAGTGGATCTTGAAGCTTAGCAGTTCGCTGGGCTCAGTACCTAATCAGCTTTCATGTTTGACACTTTTAGTTTGTGCAGACAATAAGATGTTATATCAACATACACTATAAGAAATAAAGGATAGATTGATTTACCTTGACCGACTGGAGGGCCTCTGTTGTGAGGTAGTCCTGGTTGTGGAGCAGCAGGATCCATGGGGTTCTGGGGATTCTGGCTGTGGCTTTGTAGAGGCGCTGGAGGGGCGTGATAGGGGAGACTGTGAGGCTGACTGTGAGGCTGAGAGTGGTTGGTGTTGGGTGTTGGAGTATTACTTCCCACAGTTTTAGATTTAGCCTGGGACATTCCAGGATTGTTCTTGTCCCAGAGGTTGACACTTTTGTTGTAGGCACCAGGGTCACCCCAGGCAGAGGTCCCATCATCAATCTCCATTTTGCGTCTGATAGAAGGTGGAGAGGGCTCCTCCCAGCCTGTGGGCTGAGTGTGCTCCTGTTTACCACCAGTCCAGCCTCCAGGCTGCTTCACTGGGCCAGATCCACTCCAGGACCCCACAGCCCCCCCTCCACTAGAGCCATCATGAGATTTGCCTCCCCATCCTTGAGGTGGTCCATTTGGGCGCTGACAGGATGCTTCGCCCCAGCTTCCATTTCCTCCTGCTGCAGAATTCCCAGCACCTGATGCTGATGATCCCCAGCTTCGAGGATTTTCTTTCCAGCCTCCTGGCTCTCCCTCCCAGGCTGCATTTGTTGGACTCTTTTTATTCTCGCTGGATTCTCCCCAATCTCCAGAGTTACTGCTCCTCCCACTATTGCCCCAGCTATGGGATGGTTTGGGTTGATCACCCCAACCTTGTGGTGTGGGTTTGGCATGAGACTCCCAACTTGTAGATTTCTCCTCTACCCAGGTCGAAGCTCCATTTTTGGGCATGTTAGTGTTTTGGCCTCCTGTTGTAGGGCTGCCCCAGCCACTTGCTCCAACAGGTGTTTTGTTACTGTTGGCTCCATCGCCCCAGCCTGGACTGTTTTGGTTTGTAGCGGGGGCGCTTCCACTCCAACCTGGAGCAGCACCCTGAGAAGCAGACACATCATTTCTACTGCCAGAGTCAGGCCTCTGAGCTGGGACCATGTTTGTGGGGTGCCCCTGAGGTTCATTAGAGACAGCTGGACCAGTTCCCCATGAATCTGGACCCATGTTTTTACGTTTGGCGTCCATGTCCCAGGAGGTGTGTTGGCGAACCGGGGTCTGTCCCCAGCCGGTGTTACACAGGACGCGGGGGTCCATCTCTTGGGAGGGAACGGGTGGCGCTGGATTATCACTGGATGAACGGTCTCTTCGGCGGGGGTGTCCCTCCATGCTGTCACTGCTGCCCTCACTGGCACCAGCTGTGCTTAGTGCTCGACCCCAGGGACCCGACTGTTGATCCTGGGGAGGAGAAGTGGGAGCGTCCCAGCCTCCTTGGGCTTCATCGCTGTTTGGCTTTCCCCAGTCCCCCCTGGACTGCTCTCCCCAGCCCCCAGAGGCTCCTGCTGCACTTCCTCCATGGCCCCAGCCAGAGTCCCAGCCATCTTTAGATGAAGGTGCATTTGAGTCCCCACTTTTAATCCACGTTGAGCTGGCATCTTCTCCGTTCACCTGTGGGCTGTCTTGGAGACCTCCTGCATTACCCCAACCAGACAAGCTGTGAATGGGACTTGGGGGCTCCTGCTTAGAGAGATTTGGTCCATCAGTTTTAAGGTTCTGAGGTTCTGAACTGAAAGACACATTCGTGGAGGGAGTAGTTTTTGGCTCTGAGCTCCCACCCCAGGCGCTGCTCCCCCCTGTAGGGTGACTGACTGTGTTGGCTCCAGTGCAGGTGCTGGTCTGAGTGGATGGGCCTGCTGGGTTACAGTGGCTGGGGGGAGGTTGAGGGGGAGACGATGAACGGGCTCCCCCCGAGCTGCCTGTCCCACTGCCAGCTGCATCATGTCCCAACACGGGCCAGGCTGATGGGTTGGCATTAGGATTTAAGTTCAAGTTAAAGTTTGTGGTGGAAGAGGAGGAGCCCCAGCCCCTGCTGCCAGTGACTGGACTGTCACTCTTTCCCTCAGTCACCACTGAAGACTGAGGGGGGCAGTGAGAAGGGCCAGATCCCCAACTGCGATTGGCTGCCCCTTGGGTGGAGAGCATGCTGGTTCCAGGGCTCGGTCCACTGTTGGTCTTGCTGTTCAGGTGGTTGGCAGAGAAATGGCCAGTTTGGCTATTAGCCCCTGTGGCCATACTTGGTGCACTACAAATACTACTGGTGTTACTGGTCCACTGACCAATATCAGTGTTCAAAACACATCCTTCTTGAGTGGCTGGGCTTTGTCGATAAGTTTTTGAAGGCAAAGCCTCAGAGTCCTCCTGGTCAATGATCAGTTGATCCCAGCAAGTGAGATAGTCCGACGTTGCATCACTTGTGGCACTCCTGTTGTTTGGCAGAGGGCCCCAGAGGGCATTATCATACTGTGCTCCGGGCCCAGTCAGTGAGGGCAGTTCTGCAAAAAAAGAGACACAAAAGATTGATGTCAACACTTCCATATGAGCTAATGAAGACCTAGTACATTATACTACAGCAAAACTTAATTTGAACTTAACTTTGAACTATGTAGGAAAACATTTTTAGGGAGTCACTTTTCACATTGCACAGAATGCAAGTGTCGCTCTCTACTGGCAATGGTGGGAAGTGAGGCAACATAAATAGGTTATTTAGCACTGCCAGCAACCTAACACTTGATACATTAGCTGTCTGTTGCCTAATGAAAGCAATTTGAGCACTGAAATTGAATAAAACAAAAAAACAAAAACAAATGGTGTGCCTGGATAGTGGCTTCTATCGAGCCGTTGACAGCCTCAGCATGTTTATTTACTCCTACTGGCTAGAATGAAAACAACACTTTTTGATGAAGGAATGACAGAGTGTAAAGCTAAAAAAAAAGTCAGTTTATTGGGAGAATGCATTACTGAAGTGTGTGCTTTTTAAAAATCCCAGACAGTTGCTATTCAGCACACCATAGCAACAAAAAGCACACCAGAGGAGGCAGTAAGAGAGCAGGGAAAAGGACAAACACAGCACTGTAGCTCTGAAGCGTCACTCAGCTTACAAGTGCTGGACCGCCATTTTCTCAGTTCTGAACCAAAGCCAAAAGGATCTGAGCAAAGAGTTTAAGCTGCAAGTATCCCTAATTGTGCTGCGTCGACGTGTCAATCCGCAAAACACAAAATGTTGCTGCACAGTGCAAGCCGCAGCAGAGCCCTGGTGAAATCTAAAGCTGGAGATGGAAATATGAGCGCAAAATCAAATGAAGGAGTCACTGCTGTAAGATACCTGAGGAAAGATGCCTCCCAACCATCCTGTGCAGAGTTAGGTTTTGTACAGACCGACCATCCTTCTCAGTAAATGTCTGCTCGGCACACCAAGCCTCTGCCTAAAAGTTGCACTGCTCTTGCACAGCCCTTCTCTACTCCTTCCTCAGCCCTCATGCTTTGTCCCTCCCACCAACACACTGACTGCCTCCCCCTGGCTTTATTTATATCTCGCACTGACGGAGGACATTCGCTCTCACTGAAACACACTGTCTGGGGGAGGGGGTGTCACAGAGAAACAGGGCCATGTTGGCTTTGCAAGACTGTTTAAGAGCGAGACGGCAAAACTACAAAATAAAGGCGAAAAGAAATACTCCTGCTCACGGCAATGCTTTAAAACTGTGGTTCTCAACTGGTGAGTCAGGACCCAAAAGTGGATCATGGAACCATTTTCAGTGGGTTGCATGTTTGTTTCAATATTTATCTAGTGTGAAAGAATGAAAACACGACCTGAGTCTGTAAGTCTTGTTTTGAAAATTGTTTCAGCTTTATGTGGCTTATTTATAAACTTTCCTGCAAGCTGAATTCTCGCGGTATTTGCGAGTTCACAAACACATGACAATCCATCTTGTATCACTCCCACCCTCACCGTTCGGCCCAAACCAGCAGTGGTTTGGACCAATCCCGTGGCAGTATTTTGGTTTAGGGGAGATATCCGGCTGTTACAAACGTAAGAAGTGCAGAGTCAAAGTGAGGATAGATGCATAGCTGCTCCTATCCAATCTGTTTTAGCAGAATCCACGACAAGGACAACAGCGAGAGGCGCTTTGTGCATTTTTTCCAACCGAATGTAGCGCTGCTTCATCCAATCAGCTCAAAGGATTCCACTAAATGTCCCTCCTTTACCTGGGTGGATTTGACGTGAGCAATCCCAGATTGATATTGTGGAGAACTCAATCAAGAGTGCTACATATTATCAATCTGGCTCTTGCCATGTTAGCTTATTTAATTCTTAAGAATAATTTAGGGGAAAATGATTCCCCTAATCACGGCTTGTAATCTTATAGGGTGATGGTGGGTCCCGCACTATACCAGCTGAGAACCACTGGTTAACAACACAAGCACAAAACCCAGATCACTTAGATCATAACAAGGACAGGGCTGCGGAACAATTTAATTTTTTTTATCCAATGGCACTTTTGTATTGCTATTGTGATTAGGAACTAAATTTAACTCACAGAGAGCCCCATACATAATAAATAGGGACATAAATAATATGGCTTTCACCAAAACAGGGTTTATACAGGTAGCGGCAAGTCAAATTTAATGCTTTTTAATGCCATTTTAAAGCCCAAATACTAAATGTGTAACGCTACAGACGCCACAAAGCAGTACATATTTAATTTCCATATTCAATAGAAAATTTGATACAATGGACGACTTTTGACCAGAAATACAGTACGATTTCTGCCAAAACTCCAGCCTAGACCCTAATTTTTGTATTTTTGACAAACTTATGCTGTAAAATGAGTTGAGCAATATCATGATTTTCCAAGAACTTTGAAGCAAGTTTGAATTCTATATAATATTTTTTAATGACATTTAAGGCCTTATTTTTGACACAATTCATTTAATGACTTTTAATGCTTTTTAATGCCCTGCGGAAACCCTATAATATGATTTATGAAGAACAAAGAAATATATTTTTTAAACAAATAATTTTAATAACTCGAAAATGTATTAATACCTTCTACTCCAATACCTATTAACTAAAAGTTCCCATTTTGTTCATCCAAGCGCCAAAGCACATTACATTACTGCCACAGGATTGGTTGGCAGATCTGTTGATACAAAAAGCCCCATTTCAATTTAAATACATTCTATGATGCAGCCCTTCATCTTACTTTACTTTATATACTGTTGTTTTCATCACAAAGTTGCCTGCGTCAAATACAGTGTGCAATTACTTCACTTTAGTAAAGCCATTTAAGAAATGGCCTGAGGTATGTCCAATAACAGTTTTTTTGTTGTGTAAAGCCTGAAAGAGGGAGTCGTCTTCTGGATCAAGGCAGGTATTGTTTACAAATGTTCCCAGCGTCCTCACCACAACACAATAAGTCAATGTTTGGTGGAGAACAGAGTCCCTTTATGGATGTGGCCGAGCTGTTGCGCCTCTCTGTGGCCAGTGCGGTCGTATTCTACTCCACACCGCTCTTATTAGATTTACATGTGCATTTACTGTCATCTGTGGAAACATTTTTGAGCTGTCATTATTTAGAGTGGGCAAGAAACGGCCAAATTCAGTGTATCCCAGTGACAGGACGGGGTGTGCTGTGTGGACTGCTTAATGAAGTCCCCTTGGGGCAGAGGGACTGGATGGTACCGCGCTGACAATGCTCTCTGCCAGCGAGATGAACGAGCACTCCAGCTGCACTGCCTTTTATACAGTGGATTCAGGAAATATCATCATACCACTCTAGTTTTTACTATGTTTTATCTGCTTTTATTTTACCCTGAAAAAATATATTTTCAGGCTTATGCAGATGCTGTACTTTTCAATAGCAAACTAGCAGACATACGTATTTGTATTAAAAAAGTTTATTTCATTGTGTTTTGCTTTTGTAATTACTGTATTTATTTAGATAATTTTAATAGGACTTCAACATCACAAACATTAGGGGTGTGCTCAAAATATCTATACATAGATACGTATCAATATAATTTAAAAAGATACAGTATCGATATGGTGGCTCTTAGTATCGTTCTTCCATTGTTTTCATTTATATTTAAATACAAATTAAACACAAGTTAATCTTATTTATAATTATAAACACTATAATTAAAAGTTATTTATTGTTTTTAAGTGTTTGGTCCGAGTTCTTAAAATGGTAGTGCTGCCCCCTACTGTCCAGGCTGTATTATTGACCATTACTGGCCTCTATTTACTGTGAAAGCACTGGAGCACTGCAGCCTCATTAATATTCATGACATCATCAAAAGTATCGATATTAGCATAAAAAGTGTCTGTATCGTGCCACAAAATATTGTGATATATCGGAAAATCGATGTATTGTCACAACCCTAAAAGTAAATAGCACCCATCCATGATTGTTTAGAAAAGGAATGACAGTGATAGTAGAGAACTCTTTTTTTTTGCACCCTCAAAATATTTCAGAAACATCTGAACTATGGGTTTTCCCAAATAATCCCTTATCGGTCTCTTTTGAAAGGATAAACCAGGTCAAGGGCTTTCTCCAGAATGCCTCTCTCAAAATAGCGCGCCCTCTCATGCCTTCTCCTCTTGAAAGGGCCACAGTCCAGGTCCGTCTCACACAAGGCAACATTGTGAGACTGTGGCGTTACAATGTGTGTGCACATTTTGAGCTGGATTGAGCTTTGGTTCAACTTTACTTTTGGTGATGGAAATGACAACTGAACACAGAAAAACCAAGCATGAAACGGTTCTCATGTAGCACAAAGCAAGATGGCAAAAAGTGCTGCTTGGTTTGAAAAGCTGAAGTTTAGACACCGTTTTAATCTTTCATCATCAAGGAGTATGGAGTATACACAACAAGCTTTTAGCATGTGGCTCTCTGCTGCCTTATCAAGCATAAAAAAGCAACCATGAGGCCGATACATGCCTTTACTGTGGAGTAGGGCTGCAACGATTAATCGAGTAATCGATGATTAATCGATTAATCAATTACTCGATTAACTATTTTAGAAATCGATTAATCGTTTTCTTTGCAGAATTGTCTAATTTGAGCCAGAAAATAAATAAGTTAGTATTTTTGACAAAAACCCTGTCTCTTTAAAAGGCAGGGTGAATATTTTTCAACAGATCATGTCATGTAACATGTCCAAATCTAATATGTAGATGTGAAAGTTATTAATGTTTAGGTTCTCAGGAGTCAGGACACTGACCAATCAGTGTCTTTAGGGACAAACTAATGAGAAATTAAGAATACACTGCAAAAAG
>OMNZ01052125.1:0-11793 GCA_900303255.1 Lesueurigobius sanzi
ATTACACATACATTATTAGTACATTTTAAATATGAAGGTAGTGTATTTCCGATGTGTTACTCAATGTAAAGGTATACTGTACACAAATCATAATAGACTTAAAGTGTACAAAGTATATTTAAAATTAGTCTATTTTAGTACATAAAAATAGACTAAGTGCATTTAAAATGCAATTTTATTTAAATTTAAGTTACACTTAAATAGATTTAATACAAAATAAGTTGTTCCAAAATAGCACACTTAAAATGAACTTTACCAGTATATGGTAAAATATATTAAAATATACCTAAATTAAATATATTTATTATATTTTTTTTTCACCAGGGAACTGCTGTTCACAAACGCTCTCCATCTAATTTGACAGAGCTTGAGTTGTTTTGTAAAGAGGAATGGGCTAAACCTTCAGTCTCTAGATGTGCAAATCTTGGAGAGTCATACCCCAAAAGACTTGCTGCTGTTATTGCAGCACAAGGGGGTTCCACAAAGTATTAACTCATGCTGTATGAATACTTGTGCATGCCAGACTTTTCGGTTTTCTATTTAAAAAAAAAATAACAGAATCATGTATCATTTTGATTTCACTCCACAGTTGTCTGTTACTTGTGTGAACTTTCAGTAAAAAAAATCAAAATAAAATCTTCATGTTTATGGTTGTAAACATGACAAAATGTGCAAAAGTTCAAGGTGTATGAGTACTTTTGAGAGGCACTGTAGCTCCCTGTCCTATATGATAACTCTCTGTGGATGTGTTTCTTTATCTCTGACTTTAATTTTTTTTATTTCAGAGTTTGATAAGTTCCTTGAGGAGCGAGCAAAAGCAGTAGACTCTATGCCGTCTCACACAAGAGCAAACCCTCCTAATCCTGTCCATGCGCCCAGCGAAGCACATAAGAAGGCGGAGCACACAGAAGATGCCCTCTTTGCCTTGTAGAGTGTTCAGATCTCTCTCGAGGCATGAAGGGCGGTTGCACTTAATGACTTAAACACTTACTCTGGTAGCCAATGGCAGTAATGTATCAACTTTAACCACCTGTGCAGTATTTATACTCGTAGCTTGTTTACAATGTATATGGATGTATTATTTTTGCTATGCTGGCATTTGAATCTAGGTGCCAAAGAAACCTAAATAACTAATATAAAAGGTTATGATTCATAACATTCTGAAGAGGCCATAGATTAATACAGAGACAGGCCAAGAAAGCGATAATCTAATTTCAGAATTGATGCCTGTAATTAATTGGCCTCAGCCACAGGAAATAAAACCAAGGTGAAATATTATTTTCACATTAAGTATAAAAAGTGGTGCCATCATTCAGTCACACAGACGTGATTGCTGCCAGTGAAATGGTTTAAGACACATTATCATGACATATTGGAGTATCCGATTCCTAACATAAAATGGTAGACAAAGATTCTTCAGGCTTCATCTGTACTGTGTAGTTGAAGTGTCAGACGTTTCGATCTTAGTCCAAAGATCGTCCTCAGCGAGTCTCTTAAGAGCAAACCAGAAGGAGGAGTTAGCCTCTAAGTCCCTCCTCTCTTAGTGGTACTAAAGGTTCAACTACAGAGTACAGATGAACACTGAAGAATCTTTGCCTGCGATGGACAACTCCTGTACGACTGAGAACCTACACAGACTAACATAAAATGGTTCAACATTTGTGGATTTCCTGTTTCCATCTGAAAATTGTAGAATGTTGTGAACAGTTTGTCATGACAAAACCAATTTCTCCTAAAAGGTTAACATGACCATAACCTGAAAGTATGCAAACATAATTGTGTGATGCGTTATATTGCTTTTTATTTTTGCAAATAATATTTTATAAATATTTGACATAACAAGTGTATCATGTTAACTCTATGGGTTTGTGTCACATTTCAAGTCGTTAATTATACTTGATGTTGGCAGATTATCATTATACTGTGTTTTAACATTGCTGTCGATGAAGGGATAAACGGACGCACTGCAGACTACAGCAAAGGGATGTGGACCTGTTGTTTAAAACATATGTTTAAAATGTATTGCTCCAAAGACACTTAAAGCTTTAGAAACAAGGTATTATTGACAATTTCCTTCTTCCATTTCTAACATCTTTGCACTCTGAAGGAAAGCAAGTGTTCATTTCTGTATAGTTTCAATGGTGTTAACAGTTTGATTAGCTTCATTTTGCACATATTTTTTTCTAATAGCTGCGTTATTGTAATTGTTGACTATATTTATACAACACATTTCATAAGATACTTGTAAACAGCAATTAAAAACGTCATTGTAAATAAAATGTGTCACTCATTCACCTGCTTTATTGTTACTTTATGTCTTAGTGGAAAGCTTTATGCTCAAATGAAAAAGTAGTAACAGTAGAGTGTATATACAGTTTAATTATGTGGATGAGCGTGAGAGAGAGCTATAGATATCACCCTGAAATGATCAATTATAGAAGCTCCAAGAAAAAGTTCAGATATATAATAGATAAAGATAATTCTCATTTATGACTGACTTTCAATATTAGATATATACTTTTTTGTCACTACTGGATCTGTATGTAGTGCAATGTGTACATTTACAAGTGCTGGACTGCAGCTTTTAGTTTTCAGAGAAACACATGATGTAATCAGCAGAGCCTACGGGTGACGTGTGATCACCCCACTCGGTTTGGGAGCTCCTGATTGGACGACGTGGCTGGTTCTACAAGAGCACAAGTCAAACAAGCTTGACAGTCCGTGGCCACGCCTGTCTACGTCCTATTGGCTCTTTGAGGCAAGCCCACAATAAACACAGACACATGTGTTTTACTAAATCGCACTATTCCCTCATAATTGAAAATGCATCCACGCCATTAAGGACCCGTTCGAGTACATATGACATCCACGTGAAGTAATAACATATTGCAATAGGCTTTTGGCATTTTAACTGTTGAGTATTACACGTTGACACAAACACCACATTATATTTTTTGTACATTTTGATGTCTTTATTTTCCCACTTTATTTACATCACTTAAGCGCATTTACATTATTCCTGGTTGAATCAAATCCCAGCTTTGTAGGCGTTTAATAAAAAATAATAAAAATATCTGGTCTCAGAAATGAGCGGGCGCTAATTGGAGGACTTGGCTGTCACTCAGGCGGCGGGGGGCGGGATGTTTGTTTCGCCGCTGTAAGCACGTTAGTTCTGAATGAGCTCTGTGTTTAGCTCGGCGTGACAAGTTTACCCCGTACCTGCGGAGCGTGTACTTAGTTGACAGATGAAGTTTTCCCTCCATGGATTTTTAATCAGTTTGGGGATTTACTGGTTCGGCTGATGTAGGACGTAAGGAGCGTGCGCCTTCACTCTCTGTGTGGTTCGTGTCTGTCTTCATAGCAAAAGCCAGCCCAGACTCTGAGTAAAGATGAATACACTGTCTTTTGACGATCCAACTCTGGATAACTTGGATCCCACGCTTTCGCTCAATTCGCTGCATGACCCCAGCGATATTGACACGGCCCTTTTGAGCGACATTGATGGTAAGAAATTATAGTTGTTGTATTAAATATAGCTAGCATTAGCAGCACTAGTCGCCACTGTCACGATTTGCTAACCTTATATGTATCCATCACACCTTGCTTTACGAACAATCAGAATAAATCCTAATATATAAATATGTTTGGGTAGGCTTAAAGCTATATCATACATCATCATATCATAATGTTTCAAAGTTTTAGAAGTGAAATCAGTCAGTTTGTTAAACCAACAGCCCACCTTGTGCTGGCCTGGTGGCTACACAGTGGATTAGGCTTGTGTCTTGTATTCTACGTGTCACATAGGTTTATTTGATACGCTTTGTCTTTGAAGTTGATGTTTTTTTTAATAACATAGCTACATTAGCTGGTGATGCTAACACACTAAATAGAGGTAGGACCCCGCCCCCGTCTCATGACTGAGGTTACTACAGTTCATTCCTCTTTGCTGGGTTCACACAGGACCAGCCCCCCACAATTTATAATCTCACATTTATGTGACAAAACTAAATCAATGATACTGCATTGGCTTTTGTTTTCTTGCTTTTATATCTAGACACGTCTAAAATAATGTTAAAATGCCCTTTGGGTTAGCAAACGCAAATATTTGTTTTGCATCAGAGTAAATAGTTCAGGTTGTTTTCCCAGAACACATTGCATTTTTTCTGTGGTCACAACGGCAGCGTTTTATTTCTGTACCTCCATCATCTGTCTGCTTTATCAAATGTAGCCAAAAATAGCCCTTTGGTGTAGGTGGTGTAGGTGGTGTAGGTAGTGTTGGATGTGTGTCACGGTGCACGGGAGCAGCCAGGTACTGGCTTTGACCGACAGTAACCCTGGATGATGTTGTACGAAGGTAGCCTCGTTCACCGCCTCAGACGAGCTCTCTCTCTCTCTCTCTTCTGTCTTGGGCCAAGCGAGCCTCGCAGACGCGGCCTGATTGGCCGAGAGCGATCACCTCATACTAAACCCTCATCCACAACATGCAGTGCTACGGAATAACGCACAGCATGAATTTAATTTATTTGTTAAATTATTTTAACGACCCCTACTTTTCTATTGTGTATGCAGTCATTTTGGCATGTGGTAGAAGAATTTATACATTATTGTTTGTGTGCACACACTTGAATTAAATTATTTGGATATAAAAGCTTGACACTTGCTAGATAATTTAGAAATGGAACAAAAACTCCCCCCCAAAAACCCCACGTAGGGCAGGTTGAATTCAGTTCTTGAAACAAAATTGAGTAGCAAATGCTGACATTCTTCTGCTAGCTTTTCCTTACACTAAAATGAGGGTGTATGATTGAGTGTATTCAGATTTGAAATGTATAATAATTTAATTATTTGATGATGACAATTTTTGCATTGTTTCTGGTACAGACATGCTGAGGCTCATCAACAATCAGGACATGGAGTTTGATGGACTATTTGACAGCCATCAATATACAGGAGCTCCTTCCAAACATGATCTCCCTGGTCTTAACCAGCCTTCAACTGCACCACCTTTGATGACCACAGCTGTCCCACCATCCTCTACTTCATCCATTCTCAGCAGCAGCCCACATTTGGATGCACTTTTGGGGCCTCCCATCACACGTAGCTCCTCCACCCCGGACAAGACCTTTCAGCCTGCCACCTTCCAGCAGTCCCCTCTGGCCCAGGTCCTCAGCTCTACTACAAGGCAACAGCCCCCCTCCCCACAGCAGGCCCAGAACACCACACAGCCCAAGTCAGAACCCCTGTCCGTCCCAGTAGTGCAAGCTCCTTCACCTCAAGGCTCTCCACCAATGACTGCAGCTTTGAGCTCTTCTCCACCTGCCCTCATCACCGCTGCTGCTGCTGCTGCTGCTGCTCCTGCTGCTCCTCAGTCTCAAGTTCAGTCTCAGCCGACTCTGACCACCTACAGCAGCCCTGTCAGTTACACAGGTACATTTATGTTACAGTTATGTGAAATATAAAAATGTATAACTAGAGCATGAGAGCATAGGCCTTGGGGTTTAGGTCTTTTTAAAATCTTGGTAAACTATAGTAAGCCAACAGCCAACATTGTGCTTTAAGTTTTCACAGAATTCACACAATCTTATTTTTCACACCTGTACCACAATAAAACTGCTACAGACGATTTTACACACTATGCACTATACAACTGTAAGACACATAACCAACATAGCATGTGCTTTACAGATCTATTACGTAGAACTGTTGTATTCTACAGAAGTTTACATTATTATTTTGCAAGATGTCTTCTGTATGTCGCATTTTCTGCAGATGAAACACTGGGTTATACGCCATAGTAATTTCTAAGTAAAAAAGCAAGCAAAAAGAAAAAAACTACAACAATTTACATATAATGAACAGTGCACCACACCTCGCTCTATTTACATAATGCAAAATTAACATGAATGTAGGGCTGAAACAACTAATCGATTAATCGTCAACTAATCGATTATTGAAATAGTTGTCAACTATTTTAGTAATCGATTAATCGTTTCTAGGATATACAGACTCAGACAGAGTAAGAATTACATCAAAATTTTGTATTTTTTGTGAAAAAACTATGTTGACTCTGAAGGCATTGGTTCTAGAAGTTTTTTTTGCAAATATTTTTGCTCTGATTGTTCCTAATCTTGGATCATAATCTAATCCGAGCAGAAAGAGGACTCTCTTGCTCTCACTTTTACAATCCCAGAGTGAATTTTAGAGGTTCTTAGCTTTCAAATGAGGAATGACATGTGGAACTTGTACAAAGAGCATCCTACAAACATTAGCTTTAACTTTACTCCATCAAGACGTCCTCAAACGGTGTCACTTTAGCTTCATGTGCAAAAAGCTTTTAACAATTACACTTTCCATGCACCTTTTTGCACCAACCCATTAATCGATTAATCGTAAAAATAATCGGCCGATTAATCGATTACCTAAATAATCGTTAGTGACCTTACATGAATGTATCATTAATATTTCTCTGGTTGATCTGAGTTCAACCATTGTTTTTAATCAACCCTTTTTCACCAGAATACACTTAGGACTAGTTTGTTACTTTTTTCTTCCACATTCTTCTGCCCAGACCTTTATCTCATGTGTATGTGAACCTGTTCAGACTGATAAGAACTGTAAAGGGTGACATACTGACTGCAGGTATGACTTTATTAGCCCTCGTCAGATAATGGCTTTGACCTGTTGCCCTACAATCCTACTGGTAATGACGTTGAAATGAAAATGTTAGGCATGAGTCATTGATAAATCATGAATAATTATTGAAGTATTTACACACAATGCAATTGGTTGTTTTCACGTGGCATCAACGTCCTAAAGAGTTCAACATGGAGCTGGGGTAAAACACGGGTAACCATGGTAACTGTCAAAACGCAGATTTCTAGTCATAGTTTTTTGCAAATTTCTCTGTAATTCCTGGGCCAATCCACATGAAACAAAACCTGTCACAAAGTCCAATATCTTCTCTGTCAGCACATATGAACTCGGGTCTAATTATTGTCTCATAAAGGTGTCCAATGTTCAAAAACATGTGCATGATATTGACCAGTAGAAAGGACTTTCAGCCATAAGAATAATATGGCAGGTTTGTGAATCGCATCACTATCAAATAATTATCAAGTATGAGGTTTGTCAATTTTTATTTTGGAAATTTCCTTCGAACTGTTTTTCTCCCATAGAGTTGCATTGGCACCTGACCCCCGACTGAAATAGACTTCTAGAATGTGAAAATAACCAACACAAAGAACAGTAAAATGCTAAATAGTCCTTTTTGTTGCTTTCCAGTATCCAGACCAGTCAGTGTAGGTTCTTCAAATGTCACGTTGACTCAATCGCCTCCAATTGCAATTCAGCCTCAGATCCAAGGCATCACCACCACCGCGCCCATTTTAACGTCTGGAAGCCCCCCCACACAAACCATAGCTTCCCATGTTCACCAAGTACCTGTAAGTACCGCAGTTCTGCTACATGTGCCTTGTACAGTTCAGAGTGAAGCAGGCTCTTAACTGAAGTGTTTGTCTTTCTCAGGTGCTGCTGCAGCCTCAGTTCATTAAAGCAGAGTCATTGCTTTTGACGACTCTGAAGCATGACCCTTGTATAGTCACCACTGGAGCTTCATCTTTGGCCACAACATCCTCTGTGCAGACCACTCCGATTCAGGTTAGTTCCTGTTATTTTACTGTTGGGTTACATTTTAACCTAATTTTTAAATCCAATTTGTTTCATCAGGCTTTTGTAGGAGGAGGTACATTTTTGACCACAGTTCCTGTTATGGTGGATGCAGAGAAACTGCCAATAAACCGGATTGCTATCAGCGGCAAACCGAATGGGCTGCCTCACAAGGGAGAGAAGCGCACTGCTCACAATGCTATAGAGAAACGATATAGATCATCTATCAATGACAAAATTCTTGAGCTGAAAGATTTGGTGGCAGGAACTGAGTCCAAGGTAGGACTAGGATATAGTCAGTGCTTAATTTGATCCGGCTTTTGGGGGAACGCATTCCGGGAAATCAGAATTTTGAGCTTTATTGGATCCGGGAAATAAAATACTCCAACAACTTTTAAATATGGAATTATTTTGGGCTGTTCCCCCATAAAATCCACCCAGTACACAAGTGTTCCTGAAAATCTGGATTTACAAATTAAGCACTGGATATAGTGTATTCTTCATCAAACACGTGGAAGATGATGATTTGTGGGATAGTAACTCTATTTTTTGTCTCTATTAGCTCAACAAGTCTGCAGTATTGAGAAAAGCTATTGATCACATACGATACTTGCAACAGACTAATCAGAAACTCAAACAAGAGAACATGGCTCTCAAAATGGCGGCACAGAAAAACAGTGAGTACTTTATACTATAGTGTGTTGATATTTGTCCACCAACCAACAAAAGTAAATTGTTCTCAAAACCTGACGTAGAGCCTCCAACAGTTGCTTTGTGCTTTCCTTCAGAGTCTCTCAAAGACATTGTTGCCATGGAAGTTGATGGTCCGGCTGATGTAAAGGCCGAGCTGCCTACCCCTCCGGCCTCTGATGTGGGCTCCCCTTCTTCCCTCTCACACTGTGCCAGCGACTCAGAGCCAGACAGCCCAATGGGCGAAGACACAAAGGTACGAAGCTTTTACAGAAAGCCATGAACGCGTGTTGTTCCGGACTGGCGCTGATGGCTTTGGAGCAATATTCAAAATAAAAAAGCATTTCATTGGAAATTGTACATTTACACACTAATCTACTCTCGTTTCTGTGTCTTTGTTCCAGCCAAATGTGGGTGTGCTGGGTCAGTCTGCAGTGGGAGGTGTTGGTGGCATGTTGGACCGTTCCCGTATGGCCCTGTGCGCATTCACCTTTCTCTTCGTCTCCATGAATCCTTTGGCTTCCCTGCTGTGCAGCGCCACATCTGCCACCACTGGCACCAGCGGCAGCTCTCATACGGGCAGGGGCATCCTGGGCTTAGAAAACGCAGGTAATTAAAGTATCAATGTTTAAAGGTGCTTTTTGTAACTTTTTATGTGGAAAATAACCTTGATATTGGTGCATATTTGACCTTTTATTGGCTGATATGGGTGCAGCATGGCACGCACTAAAATCAACTAAAAGTTTTTCAATTCACATAAAAAGTTAGATAATGTACCTTTTGACTTTTTGTAGCTTTTAACCATGGTGTGACGAAGTTTGGCTAATAGCAGGGCATTTTTTACTTCATTTAAGCTGATTGCCTTCTGTGCGAGCTGAGGTTGGCTCAGGCATTTTGTTTGTTGACATTAACCTGTTCATTATATTTTAAACTACAAAATAAAATGTGAAATATCAATATGAAGGTGTTAAAAATTAGTAATGCATAATATACAAAAAAATAGTTGTAGTAGTACAGTAGTAGTATTTACCTTCCTACCTGCACAAATTGTATAAAAACTTGATGTTAAAGTGAATGTAGAACCTGTATTTGAAGAGTTCATTTTGTAAAAAAAAAAAAAAAACATGTGCCATTTACAAAAATCAACATTTGCCTGTGATTTTCCCTTTGTGTAGCTTTTTTTTAATGACCAGACCTATATTAGTGGATCAGACATATTTTCTTTCTTGTTCTTTAGCTTTACTTGTGTCACCTGTAGAGTAAGGTGATCAAAATCTAGAACAATTTGGCAGAAAGAATTCCAAATGGAGATATCTGATTTTGCAAATGAACTCTTCATTTGCACCCATCCTTTGATCCATTTGTTGTTAATATTTCCCCTGTATGTGTGCAGCGGACTCTTGGGCCTGGATGGACTGGATGTTGCCCACTCTGCTGGTCTGGCTGTTGAATGGGATTTTGGTGTCAGGAGTCCTCATCCGACTGTTGGTTTACGGAGAACCTGTTACCAGACCACATTCCGGATCCTCAGTCTTATTCTGGAGGCACCGCAAACAAGCAGATTTGGACCTAGCACGAGTATGTTTCAAAATCTCTGCATTAAATTGCCAGTGCCTGCTTTTTTTGTGCTCCACTGACAATAAAACTAGTAGCATCTATTTAGTTCGATTTTTGTTCCTTCCTTAGGGCGATTTTGCTCAAGCCAGCCAAAACCTGTGGACGTGTCTGAAAGCCCTTGGCCGGCCTTTGCCCACCTCTCAGTTGGATTTGGCATGTGCTGCTTTGTGGTCACTGCTGCGATTCTGCCTCCAGCGCCTGTGGGTGGGCCGCTGGCTGGCGGCTAGAGCTGGAGGGTTGCGCTCTGACCGCCCCCTGCAGGAAGATGCCTGTAAAAGCAGCCGTGACGCTGCCCTGGTCTACCACCGCCTGCACCAGCTTCACATGACAGGTCATTAGGAGGGAGAACCTCAACCTTCATATTTGATGCAAATATAACCTTCCCATCTCTCTTTTGATTTATAGGTAAACTAAATGGCACTCATCTTTCTGCAATCCACATGGCTTTGAGTGCGGTCAACCTGTCGGAGTGCGCTGGCTCGGCTCTGCCTGTGGCCTCATTGGCTGAGGTCTATGTGTCTGCAGCTCTGCGGGTCAAAGCCAGCCTGCCCAGGATCTTCCATTTCACCTCTGTAAGTCCTTTAGCTCAGAATTATTTTTCGGAATATTTGAGCCAATGCACAAGGAATATCAGATTCCTTGTGCATTGTAAATATCCCCTCACGTTGATCCAGGGGCGGCGCCAGAAATTCTGGGCTCTATGGAAACAAACATTTCTGGGCCCCCTACATGTTTTACAGATACAATTGAACCCATTAAAATACCCCGTCTACCTTATATGAGATGAACTTAACACATCGCATTGTTAAAATACCTAAAGGCGAGTATAAAGCCTGTAAAAATAAGAACAACAATGGAAATTTGTACTTTTACATGAAAGGGAGAACATTTATTATCTCACTTACTTAGTCATGGTTTAGACCTGGTTTAGACCTAGTTTAGTTCTGGTTTAGTCATGGTTTAGACCTAGTTTAGTTCTGGTTTAGACCTAGTTTAGTCCTGATTTAGTCCTGGTTTAGACCTAGTTTAGAACTAGTTTAGTTCTGGTTTAGAACTAGTTTAGTTCTGGTTTAGACCTAGTTTAGTTCTGGTTTAATCATGGTTTAGACCTGGTTTAGTGCTAGTTTACACCTGGTTTAGTCCTGGTTTAGTCATGGTCTAGACCTGGTTCACGCCTGGTTTACACCTGGTTTACACCTGGTTTAGTCCTGGTATAGTTCTGGTTTAGCCTTGGTCTAGCCCTGGTTTAGTCCTGATTTAGACCTGGTCTAGCCCTGGTTTAGTCTTGGTCTAGCCCTGGGTTAGTCCTAGTTTCGACCTGGTTTAGTCCTAGTTTAGACCTGGTTTAGTCCTAGTTTAGACCTGGTTTAGTCCTAGTTTAGACCTGGTTCAGTCCTAGTTTAGTCCTGGTTTAGTCTGGTTTATACCTGGTTTAGTCCTGGTTTAATCCTGGTTTAGTCCTAGTTTAAACCTGGTTTATCCTTGGTCTAGCCCTGGTTTACTTTTGGTTTCGACCTGGTTTCGTCCTGGTTTTGTCCTGGTTTTGTCTTGGTTTAGACCTGGTTTAGTCCTGATTTAGACCTGGTCTAGCCCTGGTTTAGTCCTGGTGTCTAGCCCTGGTTTTGTCCTGGTTTCGTCCTGATTTTGTCCTGGTTTCGCCCTGGTTTAGTCCTAGTTTAAAATGATAAAAAGAGCCTGCTCTTCTGGGCCCCTCACCTTCGCCCCCTTCACTCTGCCCCTGCACACAGATGATGATCAGCTGCTTGGACACAGTTCTTTTCAAACTCATGTCTGCTCTTGCTCTTGTGCACAGCGGGTGTT
>OMNZ01052130.1:0-10052 GCA_900303255.1 Lesueurigobius sanzi
CTCCAGACTTCAAACCAGAACTTTACCAGGCGACTCACTATCAGTGTTGGGCAAGTTACTTAAAAATTGTAATATATTCTATATTACTAGTTACAGCTTTAAAAATGTAACATGTTTGTATTACATATTACTGTTTCAAAAATGTAACTGAGTTACACTACTTTGAGTTACTTTTGAGTTACTTTTAGCAAAATATAAACTGAAAAAAGGGAGAATAAAGCCACCGAGCTAAAGTGTAATCAAAGATTTCCTCCTTTTTCCTTTTCCTTTGTCGTCTCATTCTCTCTTGTTTTGTTTTGACGAAATTAGTTAATAAGTCACTTCTACTCCAGTATCCAACTTGATTTGGTGCTGCATCTTATTTGGGGGGAGTTGGACTTGTAACTTGAAGTAACTTGAGTTACTTCAATTGTAATAACTAATATATTACTGTATTTTGTTTAAGTAATATATTATATCCCCCAGTTACTGAAAAACGTAATATATTTCTGTAACTAGTTACTTTTGTAATGAGTTACTCCCAACACTGCTCACTATATTACAAAAGAGCTACAAGAGCAGGGCCAAATGTCCTGCGTGTAGCATAGGTTGCAGATGCCTGCTCTGGCCTATAGCTATTTTCTGACAGAGCAATTCTGTCTGTGCCTCTTCCTCCAATAATGACCAATCAATATCAGTGAGATCAATGTCCACCGCCCAGTCTGTTTCTGTGCAGTTTGGGTGGAAATTACAGTCATGTCTTTATGTAGGCCTGACTGTGGACATGTGGATGAATTGGCAATTTGGCAATTCATAGACACTAGACTAGACAGATCTGTTAACAGAGTGAAGGCATGTTTATAGCAATGGCCACCATCTGCACTGTCATCCAAGCCTGCTGTGGCCCATTGCTTCATTTGTACTACCCTACACTGACCTATGTTTTGTAGCTTATGCCAATTCAAAGAGGTAAGTAACGTGCAAACAAAACCACAAACTGACAAACCTTGAGATCATCGTTTTCATCTAGTAGCCTCTCCATCTCGTCGAGAAAGGCCTGGTCCTGCTGTGTCACGGACCCCGCCTCAGTGCCTTCTGCAGCCGCCTCTCGAGCCGCCATTGCCGCTTCCTCATCCGCGCCCAGCTCTGTTTTGGTTTGCATCTCAGCGCCTTTTCAACCCACAATGTTGTATATGAAAGTGCAACTGGATAAGTTCAGCTTGCGAGCATCCTCCCGTTCTCCACAAATCTAGCCCCTGTCTGACTGCAGCCCACTGGCACGGCGCTTCTTCTTCGTCTGACCGGTGTTTTTCTGGCTGTGGTGGCGGCGTGTGGACGCACAAAGGCCCCCGGGAGCACTCACGATTAAGGCCGCGGTGAATGTGTCTTCTCGCCGGTGCTGCACTCAATGAACCCCCGGTGACAGCATCCGCCCTGTTTGCGCTGAGGAACGGCGCACAGCTTCAGCACCACCCGCACAAACAGCTGCTCCTCCGCCCCAGCTCTCGGCCTCCCTCTGCCGGCAGTTAGGTGACCTGCACCCCCGCGCCCTGATGGAGACCAGTGGGTGATGGAGACCAGTGGGTGATGGAGACCAGTGGGTGATGGAGACCAGTGGGTGATGGAGACCAGTGGGTGATGGAGACCAATGGGTGATGGAGACCAGTGGGTGATGGAGACCAGTGGGTGATGGAGACCAATGGGTGATGGAGACCAGTGGGTGATGGAGACCAGTGGGTGATGGAGACGGCTGTGGTCGCCTGCCACTGTATATGTGTGTGCATCAACATTCATAATCATTCTTGCCAGGTCACTCTTGACAGACATATCTCAATGAGTCGGGAAAATAAATGCCAAATAAAATAAATCTTAAAAATAAATCAAATATAAACACCATTATTTTTGGTCTAAAGTCCAGGGCCGTCCAAGCCTAACAAGCAGACTATGCAGCTGCTTAGGGCCCCCAAAAGTGCATTTATTTGTGGGCCTCAAAATTTTCCCCTAATGTCTCCTGACTCTCCTCTCACTAGAAATTAGTCAAATTGTCTTAAAATTTGTAAATTTGCCCTTGATTTGAGTCACTAATTTCAAGAAATTTGCCAGTGACTTAAGTTTTTTACACATAAATTAAGAAAAAAGCATCAATCTAATTTCAAGTAAATGAATATTGTTTTTATCTAAGAGTGCGATTAGACTTTTTTCTTCTTCTTAATTTAAGTGTAAAAACCTCACTGGCAGAATTCTTACTCAAATCAAGGGCAAATATACAAATTTTAAGAAAATTTGACTCTTTTCTAGATTTCTTTTTGCAGCAGTATACTTTCTTTTACAAACATAGTTCGGTTGAGGCTGTGTCTCATTTAGGGCAATATACTGTATATCTATTCAAAATTAAATTGAACTTGTGAGGGCCCCATGACATATTCCACTTAGGGCCCCATGAATGCTTGGGTCCATGGAGACTCAAGTTCATTTGGGATCACCCTGCAAAGTTTTATTACAGTAGGTGTCTTGCCTATTAGGATGGCAATTTGTAGGTGAGTTATATGTAAAACTGTCTACAGACGTCATCTTTCATTGGTGTCCATCACATGCATTGGAGCTAAACTATGGACAGAATTCCTGGTTACACTGAGAAACAAAAATGGTTTTGACCAGCAGGAGGTGCTCTTTACTCGAATAAGCAAAGCTTCTTGGCCTGGGTTATTAAAACGCTGACTGTTTCAACTGTGTGAAGCCAGTCATATAGGCCTAATTGCTAATGAGATGAGTGAGTGATGGAAGGGTTTGTAGGGCTTAACCCGAGGAAACTGGCCGACCCTTCACCCTCTGACACAGATTCTCATGGAGCCTGCCTGGTAAGGTGTGCACATGACAAAACTACCTCCAGGTAGATTTACATGAGTAGACCAAAACTCATGTTAAGCCTGCATTATACATGCACTCGCATAGTGCAGCAGGCCATATAGAGCTGAGCTAAATGCCTTTGATACAAAATACAAAAGCCTTGGACGTTCTGCAATCCTCTTAGACCTTGGCTTAGATCCTTCTGTGTCCCCAGGAGGACAAATGCACATCCAATCTATCATTCACATCCAGGGCCCTGTACCTCCTCCTGTGGGAGCAGAGACAGGTGGCGGGGCACTGGGATAAGATGTGGTAAAGTAGTGCTGGGACAGCCGGATGAGCAGAGGATTTAAAGAGTTAACCAATGGAGCAACACTGACCACTGAGGAATAACCCTGAATATGCACAAGCAACAGCTTCCTCAGTGAATATGACCTGGTGGTTCACAGCCAGCTACAGGACTGAAAAAGATTAGGCTCAAAACTAGGCTCACATATTTTGTCTTCATCAGACTTCTACAGCTAAACGCCTCAAAACTTGAAAGGCACAAGACCGATTGGTGACTGCTACAGTAAGTGCAGGTCTGATTAACAGCAGCTCTTTTAGTGACCCGGTTTCCCATGTAACTCATGGAGTGACGTGGAAATAAGCTCTTTTGAAGCTAAAGCCAATTTGCTCCCATAGATTAGAGCAGATCTGTCTGGACAGGCCAAAGACAAAGGCTATCTCTGCTGGGTTCACACACACACGAGGGACCTCTCAGCCAGGGAGGCCGAAGGGAACAGGACTGAGGGCCCCAAGCACAAACCAACACATTCACACGCAGTGGGGTTCATTGTCTTTATTCCATCCCATGTGCAGAGAGAAGGTGGGCTTCCATTATTTCTGACATAGAAATCGATCTTCTTTTACATGATATTTGTGAATCTTTTCCCATTTGCTATAATTGGCATTTAGACTTTTGAGATGTCACTACCTTATTACACTTCAGCATGTTTTAGTTCTGCATAATAACCATTACAGTCAAAACCCCAATTCAACGTGAATACTAACGAGACTAGTCCTCATTTCCACAAATAATTTAACAAATGAACACAAATAAAGTAGCAAACATAAATGCAGCACAATTAAGTCAAATACAGCAAGTCCATAACGTTGATATGTAAACGTATTACATATGTCCTGTATGGGAAGACGTTGATGGCAGTGAGAGGTTAAGATTTTTTAGTTGGCCCGACCAAACTGACGTTTAGGTACAGGTAACAAGATTGTTTTGAAGCAAAATTTGCAGAAATGTCAAGATAATTAATGCCATGACACTTCCAGAGTACTACAAAATAAATTAAGCACATTAACTAAGGTTTCGGTGGAGACATTTTGATTCAGTGTAAAAAATTCAAATGAGCTTGACTCCTTGGTTGATGGTCCAAAGCGGAGTTGGACACAGCAGCATCAAGCCTACATGTATTCGCCTTCATTTAATACAGAGACAACATTCCATCTCTCTGCAGAGCCCACTCACATCATTGGAAACAGACTACCATTCACCCTTTAAGTTGGTCACAGATCGCATCCTACAGATTAAGGTTAGATTTTCTCCTCGCTTCTCTCCTTCATTACCTTCATGTTTATTATGTAGCACATTTTATTTACTCGCGCTTGGTTCTTCCTTTCTTTTGCTTTTTGCCATTCACTTCTGCCTCCTCCACTTTGCTGTGACCGTTGGTGACCGCTGAGGTGCCGTTGGTCACTGGCTTGCTTCCCTTGTGTGAGGGCTTGCCTCGGTACGCATGGTAGTAGAAATTGGCGAACAGGATGATGAAGGTCACTGCATAGCCAATCAACGCCCACTGCATCCAGTTTGGGAATGGGCAGCCAGTGTAGAGGGAGTGGCCCGCATGGCCAATGGTCACATGGAACTGGATCTAGGGGCGGTGCAGATCGAACAAGTTAGAAAGACACAGAGGTCTGAGACCTTTAGCACAACATACAAAGGGAAGGGATTCACTTTTATATAGTGCAATGTAATAAAGACATCTATATAATATGCACATATGAGGGCAATAAGATATTAATAAGGTATAAACAAAGATGTTCCTACCATCTGAATAATGGTCAGATATTTTTTCCACCAAAGGTACTTCTGCATGTGAGGGCCCAGAGCTGCGAGGCCGTAGTAGCCATACATCAGAACATGGATGGATGAATTGATGGTTGCACCAAAGAAGGCTGTCAATGGATAAAAATACCATCAGTCATATAAAACATACACTACAGTATATTCTCATTCAACTATTAATAAAAATAATAATAAATGATCAAATACTGTCTGTGCTGGTGTCTTACCCTGTCCACCAGGGACCCACTTGATTCCAATCCACCAGAGGATGAACATGGTGCAGTGATGGTAGACGTGAAGGAAGCTGACCTGGTTAAACTTTTTCCTCAAAATAAAGAATACAGTGTCCAAGAACTCCACTCCTTTAGATACGTAATACCACCAAAGAGCTGATGCTATCTGCAGAAAAAAATAGATGTAATAGTATATAAATGAATTGTATGACCTGCTCTTAGAGTACCATATTTAGCAGCACTTTTGGCCAGGTTTTTGAAATATGAAAGCATACACTTGTTTGCAAATGGCCCTATGTGCAGTATGGCTGCATGGTGACAGTTAAGGGATGTATGGTGACTAAGTAACATTCAGAACAAAATATTAAACATAAATGTTCTGTGAAATAGAATATGCCCTTTTAATTTTTGTGCACATTGTGCTCTAAGGCCTTCTACCAGATTTTACTGCTTTCAATAATGAAAGCGTGAATTTTTAAACTGTTAGTTGTGGTCCAAGCACATTCCCTTTATTTCTAATGCATTTCTAACATCCCAATTCTTCCTGATGGGTTTATCAGCATGTTTCACAACTTTCTGGGTCACTGTCACAGTAAATACCACAGTTGTGCTAATGACAACCAGCGAGCAAGCGCGCAATCCTTAAAGATTCTTTATAATTACAGTACACAGATCACTTTCACAAACTAGTGCATATTCAATATACGTAAGGAGGACAAAACAAATTAAATTTGACTACTAGTAAAAAATGATCAGGGTCTTAGCCTTTAAGTATTTATTTTTGCATTTTCATAAGCTAATGGAAGGAGCATGCTTATACAGTGACTTACACCTCTCCTGGAATCACTACAGTAAACTTGTAACCTTTAATCCTATATGTTTATCCATGTACATGCTGCCAATTACTAGGCGCACGACAAGTATTACCCTAAAAGTGAACGTGAGCTTAGTTTGTTTCATACCCTGACTTCGTTGACGTCATTGGAGTAATTGACAGGCTGACAGAGGTAGCTGTATTTGGCTGCTCTTGAACCTAGTAGGAGCTGTCAAAAAAAAAAAAAAGGATGAAAGATCAATACGAAGCATGTGTAAACTTTACGAGAACTTCCCAGTAATTCATTGTAGTTATGGAGACACTGACCTCTTTGGCGATATAGAAGTTGAGGACCACCATACTGAAGTTGTAGACTATGAGGGTCTTCCTGAGCGTGTACGGCTGCCGGTCCTGCATGTATCTGGGACCGGCCCACAGGAAGAGCAGGTACAGGCAGCTGATGGCCAGAGTGGGCAGAGGGGACGCCATAAAGGGCCAGCTCTCTACCCTCTTGTCTGGAACAAAATGAAAATGTATGGCAGCATTAGACACTGTGTTATATCTCAAAATGGGCCTATGTTCAAGTAGAGAACTCACCTGATATAGTAAGGCTCCATTTGTAATATTCTACACTGTGATTTACAAAATGTGTAACAACCTCCATTGCTCTGCCGTTGTCTTGTTCACACTAAAAAAAGAGGAAAAACAGGGGAAAGTCAGTTTTAGTTTAGAGTTAAATGTCATCACATCAACTGTAAATTGAGCAGGTGTCTGTGAGAACTGCTGCATGGCAAATATCCAGTTCTGCATTTGGTTTTAATCAATCAATCAATCAATTTATTTTTGTAACGCCCAATATCATAACAGAAGTCATCTCAAAGGTCGGTATGGACAAAAACAAATCAATATCAGACTCAAGAATGATCAAAAATAAGTCACACACGAATGAAATGTCACACACGAATGAAATGTCTGGACCAGATGTAATGTTCTGTGAATAAGTAAATGACTTAGAGTAACAAGCTTAGAGTATCCCCCATCCTTAGACCTTCCTCTACGGCGAGGAAAAACCCCAAAAAAACAAAAACCACATGGTAAAAAAATTGAGGAAACCTCGGATAAAACCAATTTAAAGGAAGGATCCATTTCCCTTGGACGGATGGGCTAGTGGTGAATTTTGATCGACCAGAATCCAATAGCAATAACGAATGCATATAACACACATATACTGCAAGGTCTCACGTCCCAACTTCAATCAACACCGTGGCCTATAGTATTCTTTTTAGACTTAATTAGAGTGTACAGCACAAATAGACCTGCATAACAAGTGTTAGCTGATACCAGGGGACTGTTATTAATCTATAATTAATCACATGATCAGCTGTCCTTTCAATTATTAAGAGCCCTGTGTAGAGTAACCACTCCACACACTTGACTGACACTACTCTGGGGCCACAGTATGGCCCCCTCATTGCACGGTATGGTATGGTTTGGTTAGGCTGTGCACTTGTGGAAGGAAACAGAGGATAGAGCCGGATAGCCGGGGGTTGTGCGCACAAAAAGACCGGGGCGCATGTGTCAGCAGGTTTCTGTCGCTTCGCTCAAGAGGCTTAAATTCAATTGATCAACGAGCTTAGACTCAGACCTAAGTAATGCTCACCGACCCGCAAACCTGTTCTGATGCTTATCATGTGGGACACACACATGAGGATGCCTTATGAATGAGCTGCACATAAAGTCACATTAGTCAATAATTAATGAGTATGCTAATTACCTAGCGTTAGCTATCTGGAAAGGTTGTAGCAACAGTTGTATTGAGGCGGTGTGTGGCTGTTGCATTCACAGTTGTCCGGAGATAACAGGTGCGCAGCTCAGTCTGAAGAGGATAACGCCAGATTAGCCCAAAAACTGCAAAAAATGCGCTCCTCCTTGTCACGAGACGGAAAAGATAGATTTCTTTAACAAAGAAACGGCATTTCGAGGAACAGTTACTTTAGCATTTCATTGTCCGACTTTTGATAACTATGATAAACGCTGCAACAGGAAACGCGCCACGGAGAAAATGTGAAGCTACTTACGTCCTTGAATATTAAAAGCGTGTAATGACATCCGGTGCAGTTAGGTGCCCCACTCCTTTCTGTAACTGCTTGATCTCTTCTTTTGCTGTTAACACAGACCCCGCGCTCCACACCGGTTCCAGTTCGAAAATAATACCACTTTTGGCAATGACCAGAACAAGGCAGGTGATAAAAATATAGACTACGACTGACTAATTACGCTTTCAATCCGTTCAATGCCGGCTGCTCACTCGCATCATCTTCAGTCTCCCAGACGCTGAGATGCCAGAAGGGTGTGCGCATGCGCTCAGCCTCGTGCCTGGCGTAAGCACTGGGGGCATATGGCTGACGGCTTTGTCAGGCATAAAGACATCTGTTGAACGATGGTGTATGTGTGTAACAATACAACAAAATTGGGATTTTTTTTGCCCTGAAATAGGCCTGCATCTTTAGTCTTATATTGATACTCAAAGGATGGGCCTATAATGCAATACTAGACTATATTTAAAAAAATAAAAATAAAAAAAAGAAAATAATGCTATTTATGACCAATTAATGTAACCATATAGGCTACTCGTCTACGCCCTCTTTGCATAAAGATGGGCACAAGATGGCGCTGCCCTTCTACAATTAAAGCGTAATAGGCATGGGTGTAGGTAATAGGCGCATTTTCATCAACTTTCAGGGAGGCTCATTAACTGAAAATAACCACTTGATAAATTGAGTAGTCATTCTATTAAGTAATTATATTCTTTTAAAATCTACTTTTCATTTAGTAGCTTCACTAAGATGGTCTATGCATTTCTTCTGAACAAAAAAAGCCATAGTTATACATGGTAGAGAAAAGAAAACATCTCACTTTATAAGTCTACTTGTGTCAGCCAAAGATATTAGGTCAGCCCATGGGTCAGCCTTACCAATGTTCTATTTCGACAGACTTGACTTTCCCTGTTATCGACTGGACAGCTCCCCCATGTGGAAGGCAATGGTCGGCGCGCAACTTAGTGAGTGTCACAGAATCTGAATGTTCAATAACCATAGTTAGCAAAATGCAGCTTACACTTAAAGTGTCTTATCTGTGTGGTCCCTGGTCTGGCACATTCGAGAGCGTGGCCGGTGTAATGTATGAACTGGGCGTTTTGGCAGGGCTATAATCACAAATGTTCTGACTGGGTTGGCTGTAGTTCTGCTGACCACATCAGGGGGAAGCACGAAGACTGGCCTGGACTCGAGTTGTGTACTAAAAAACATTCTGAAAATGAAGAAAGGGGCTCAGAGTGTGCTTTTAAACTCCAGTATAGCGTCTATATACATCTAATCAGCATCTAGTAAAGACACATGTTTTTGAGGTATTTAATAAAAGCACAAGATGAAAGAACTTCTGTTAAATTATCACACTAGAGTTTCTATTTGTTAGTGCTGTTCCTATTATGAGGCATCACAGAACTGCAAAGGAACTACTTTTAATAAAGCGGTTAATTAATGAAAGGCCTAGGTTGAATTTTTCTGAGAAGTACTATTAAATTTACAACTTTTAATTGCAAAAATAATAATAATTTCACACCGGGTCCATAATTTAAACTCATCCACGAGCATTGACATTTGAGAGAAGACAGAAAATGACCTGCAGAATATGAGTGTACAGTTGTAGTCACAATTATCAGCCCCCCTTAAAGTTTTGAACATTTTCCCAAATTTCATCCAAATATTTGCAACTTTGATGAAAATTGATGTCATCAAACATTCCCCAGTGCCATTTAGAAGCTTTTGGTACATTTTGAAATATAAAATACATGTTCAGGTTGTCTTTATATGAAATAAAGGTAAAAATGGGTTCTTCAAAAATATTAGCCCCCATGAGAATTTTAGTTTCAAAACACACCTAATTAACCAATCGGCTTTTAAACCACACCTATGCAATCATTTGGCTTCCTAGCAACACCTGCAGTCAACACCTGCAGTTAATTGTCATTCAAACTGCATAAAAGGACTCCAAAGCACAG
>OMNZ01052132.1:0-11287 GCA_900303255.1 Lesueurigobius sanzi
GGTTTAGTCCTGTTTTAGACCTGGTTTAGACCTGATTTACTCCTGGTTTTGTCCCTGTTTAATCCTGGTTTAGACCTGATTTACACCTGGTTTAGTCCCTGTTTAGTCCTGGTTTAGACCTGGTTCAAACCTGGTTTCGTCCTATAGACCTGATTTAGTCCTGATTTAGACCTGGTTTAGTTCTGGTTTAGACCTGGTTTAGACCTGGTTTAGTCCTGGTTTAGACCTGGTTCAGTCCTGGTTTAGACCTGGTTTAGACCTGGTTTAATTCTGGTTTAGACCTGGTTTAATTCTGGTTTAGACCTGGTTTAGTCCTGGTTTTGACCTGGTTTAGTCCTGGTTTAGTCCTGGTTTAGACCTGGTTTAGTCCTGGTTTAGACCTGGTTTAGACCTGGTTTAATCCTGGTTTAGACCTGGTTTAGTCCTGGTTTAGACCTGATTTACACTTGGTTTAGTCCCTGTTTAGTCCTGGTTTAGACCTGGTTTAGTCCTGATTTAGACCTGGTTTAGTCCCAGTTTAGACCTGGTTTGAACCTGGTTTAGTCCTGATTTAGTCCTGGTTTAGACCTGGTTCAGTCCAGTTTTAGCCCTTTTGATTCACTTAAAAAAAACGTGCGCTGGCCTAATATCTGCTCATAATTTAACGTTTTTAGCTGGTGTCTCAAAAAACAATATAAAAAGGAGCCAGTCTTTTGAACGGCTCTTTCAAATGAACGGATCCCAAAGACTCGGCTCCCTGTAAAGAGCCATGAATCCCATCACTATCGGATACAGCCTTTGACTACTTTGATCCTGCCAACTTTACGTTACGTTACGTTAAATATTTAGTATTTAGTTAGTATATTTGAGTGGTCAAGTAAAAAAAAATGCAAGTGGAAAGTAAAGTGAGTTTAATTATCAAATTTTCGGTGCAATTAGACGTTTATTTTTTTACTTACAGATTCAAATCAAGGGCAAATATACTGTACCTATTTAGAGAAAATGGATTTCTAGATACTAGTTGCACTGTGCATCGCTTTGGTCGCTTTACACATCGCTCTATTTTTGACATTTTTGAACTTTGACAATAACATTTGGGCGACTTGGTGGTTAAAGGTGTAACTGGTGAGCTGGGGCTATATGCTTCGATAAGGCTTTTAAAAGACTCACTTCTTGCTGTGCCAGACGGATTCGAAAGTGGACCCTGCCTGTCTGAATGCACGCGACGCCCTTTTCTCGGATCAAAATCAACCAAAGGGCTTTTATTCTATAGTTACCCCAGGAGTAATCTTTGTGTGAGTTATAGTGAATGGCGTCATCCTCATCTGTTTACTGAAGTGGCTGGTCCCTCCTGGTTGGTTTGTAATGAGATCTGTGAAAGCGCGCGGCGATGAAGCTGAACTTATCGTGGCAGAAAAACAAGCGCAGACTGACGGGGGGAAGGTTAGGAAATAAAACGAAAGAAGACACGGAAAGTTGTTAAAACGCCCAAGGACACAAACCCGGCTCCCTATAAAGTCTAAACTGAGTAGATTGAGTGCCGCCCTCAAGTTGTGAGAGCGATGCACCGAAATGGGGGTACTTTTTGTCAGGTATTTAGTAATAATTTATAGTTTAATAGTGATATATTACATTTTATTGGATAGAACATGTTAGAAAATCACTGCTATCCATTTAAGACCATTCCCACCTTTGCAGATGCCATGTATGGAACGAACCAAAGCAGGCGCTACAGCACTTTGAAAATTTTCCATGGAAGAATAAAAATATTTATCAAATTTGTGTGAATGAGTCGAAAGATAAGGCATCTTTTAATGACGGAACAATATTGTACCTAGGGCTGAAACAACTAATCGATTAATCGTCAACTAATCGATTATTGAAATAGTTGTCAACTATTTTAGTAATCGATTAATCGTTTCTGGGAAATACAGACTCAGACAGAGTTAGAATTACATCAATTTTTTTTTATTTGTGGTGAAAAAACTATGTTGACTCTGAAGGCATTGGTTCTAGAAGTTTTTTTTTGCAAATATTTTTACTCTGATTGTTCCAAATCTTGGATCATAATCTAATCCGAGCAGAAAGAGGACTCTCTCGCTCTCACTTTTACAATCCCAGAGTGAATTTTAGAGGTTCTTAGCTTTCAAATGAGGAATGACATGTGGAACTTGTACAAAGAGCATCCTACAAACATTAGCTTTAACTTTACTCCATCAAGACGTCCTCAAACGGTGTCACTTCAGCTTCATGTGCAAAAAGCTTTTAACAATTACACTTTCCATGCACCTTTTTGTACCAACCGATTAATCGATTAATCGTAAAAATAATCGGCCGATTAATCGATTACCTAAATAATCGTTAGTGACAGCCCTACCACATCCGATTAGGTTCATAAGGTCTTCTAGTAGCAATGCTAGTTTATTTAGCCAGAACGGTGTATTTGTTTTACCTTGACAGTTTCGGCTGCTTAGACTTGCTCCTTCCTCTGAAGTGTTACATCCTCCTATTGTAATTCAAAGCAAAAAAAAAGAAGAAAAAAAGACAGCAACATTGCCTTTATTATCAATATTTTTCATTGTGTACAAAATAGAACGGGTCAGATATGAGCAGGTCTCAGCTTCCCTCGCGCACGGTGGAACGGCTATGGCTTGCTTGACGAATTCCCCCTGAAATAATTAGCTTACTTACCAAAGAGCATGGCAAATATTGTACAACCCACGTCCCGCCGGATCAGTAATCCTGTCCAATCTGAGCCCAGGATAAAGGATCTGGAGGAAGCTGAGATAAATGAAGAATAAATACAGAAGAATAGAGTTGGATGGCGGGTCGCTGGGGGCTGGAGCTTATGTGAGAGAGAGGGCTCTGTGGGCTCTGTACCGCAGTCTGTCATTAGTGGATATGGTTCACTGGTGGCACACAGTGGAAGTCTATCCTATTAAACAAATGGAGACATAGAGTGATAGAAATAGAACTTGGGAATTGTAATGCATTTTAAAAAAAAGTTTTCCGGTGGAAACAAAACCACAAATATGATGATAATGCTTTAATTTATAGGGCCATGTTCAGCCATGTAATAATATTATATCCTAAAGCAAAGCTGTATGGGTATTAGGTTTCATTCACGCAAGTTACAAAACCAATCTTTGTCCGCTGATAAACTGTATATGAGTCGTCCTAAGAGTCAGGTCTACTGTTCCCAGTCCACTTTTTAGTGTAAACTAGAGTCCTTTACACATTTGTGTCTAACACTGAATACAACCATGTGCATGCTGCCCCTCATGGTTACATTGTGAACTGCAAATTGAATTTTTCTGAGGTACCAAAGGTCCATTTCGACATCATGACCCCCTGACTATGCAAGGCTCCTTTGTTGGACAGTGGAGAGTCCTGATCTGGCCCTGCTAAGCAGGGATTTAAGAGCATTTTGGATTTCTGGTCTCGATTATCTTTTACAATTATATCTGACATAACTCAGATGGTGTTGTTTCTTTTGGGAAACTAGAAAATGCACGAGTCGGGCACAATGCCTTTGAGTCTAACTACAAATGCCACCGTCCAGCCAACGACAGACCATTGGTTCTGGCTAAACAGAGGCTGAAAGGAATGGCATGAACACGTTTGCCTATTTAACTTCTTACTGCTAAAATAAGGCCTGTTTTTCTCATTAAAGCTGTTTTTTTGGCCCTCGTAGCCAGAACTAATCTTTCTGACTTTGTTGTTTTCGTAAGTAAGCAACAAAAATTATAATATATTTTCAAATGATTATATTTCTATCATCTCTTACTGTCGTTGGATCTATCTGTGAATCATTTGACCCGAAATAGATCACTGTTCATGTTTTGGTTCGGACTCGTGGCGTGGCACATTTCCTGGTTTTGTTCCGCTCTCTGGTCCAGTTGCGTTCATAGATCAGACAATTCGAAACAGAGTTTGTTTAAACTGGACCCTCATTTTCAGCCGGACAAGGATCCAGTTCCTTGGCCTGGATCGGAGTTTGTTTGCGCATACACAAAAACTAAATCAAACTGGACTATCCAACCAAACGGGCCAGGATTAGAATCAAGAGGAGGTTGTGAATGCTCTCTGTCACTCCAGTGGAATCTCACATTTCATGAATATTGAATACAACGCTTCTAACATGCTAAAGGTACAGTATACTGTGTGGCGAAGATGTTTTATTGATTTCCCTGATGTCAGATTTCATGGCCTCATCTTGTTGACAAGCCCTGTCATCAGGCAAAGCATCATGGGAAATATCTGTGTAACTGACCTTTAACCTTTGTGCCTTGACGTGCTCTTTCTCTCCATGTTGAGGTTTTTGTAGCTTTGGGCCATTGTTTGATTGACAGTGTTTGTTTCATATCTTCAATACAGTAATAATCAGAATGCCCTTTTTCTTTTTGAATCTTGTATTTTAATCTGAAATATGTTCACTTCTTCTTCCAATGGATCCAGGTGTCCGATGGTGTGAGTCAAAAACTGTAGCCATTTACAGAACAATTGTACTGCAGTATTTCCCGGTTACTTAGCCATTGCATGAAATTTGTTAAAACACTTGTCAAAACTGAAATTCTCACGAAAAACATGTTAAACGGGAAACACTTCACACCACACATAACCCATTATCACGTAAAAGTAAAACATAAAAATGGTTTGTGTTACATCCACATTAAAACATCGTGGTGGAGGGGTTTGAGCCCCCCAGATTAACCAGGAGCTCTGTCGTCTGGGGCATCATGCTCCTGGTAGGTTCTCCCATGGCAAACGGGTCCTATAGGTCAGTGGTTCCCAACCTTTTTTGTCTCACGTACCCCTTGGGCCTTTTCATTTATACTCCGAGTACCCCCTGCTTCCATGGTTTTGTTGATTAGTTAGAAAGTGAATGACAAAAACTCCTATTTATCAAGTAAAAGACGCTAAATGCTCTCAAAATGTCACTCTTTACAGTTAAATGTTTTAAAATGTCTTTTCTTTGACCATAATAATCAAAAATACAATTTGTTTCATCTTATTTTTTTTATCTGAAATTATTCCAAGTACCCCCTGCTAACCTCTCGCGTAGAGATCACTGAGGCCAGTAACGTCGCCCAGAGGTGAAGGAGCGTTGTGGGGCTGGACCCACCACCTGCAGGAGGAGCCATAAGGGACTGGTGCAGTGTGATCCGAGCAGCTTGGACTGCTGCCCCTGCGAGCTGGCAACGGATAAGCGGAAGAAGATGGATGGATAGATTTTTTATCCTGATCCTGTTTGTGGTCGAACTGTTTTCTTTCCAGGCGTTAGCTTGTTTGTCAGAAGTGATTTCCAAAGTTCTCTTCTTGCTTCGCTGCTCTGATCATGGCCAAAAAAGGAAGGAGTGTCGGTGTGTTTTGTTTGTGTAATATCTAATATTCTAGAAAAAATTACCAAGGCTGATGTGTGTAGTTGTGAAAGCCTGAATAGAGGGGGAAAAAAATGCACTTTTTAAAACCTGCTCAGGTGGATACATTAGTCAGTCATGGCAGCTCGGTAAAATGATGAAAGGTAATGAGGACAAAAACTGAAAATGTGAACATTGCAACAGAATACGTTCAGTTGAGGTTGAAGCTGAACAGTAAAAGAGGAGTTTTACATAAAGAACCAAAAGGGGAAAGCGGGGTCATGCTGTGCGCTCCATTTGTTACCTGTGCATGAGTAAATGAAAGGCTCTCTTAGCCTCATTAAGCCTGATGCAGAGGCTCAGGGCTGATCTAAATTCACCCCGAAGAGTTTGGGCCGATGCCGCGCTCCTGCTCCACCAAATACTCAGGGCAAAGGCCAGGGCTCTGTGACCTCTCCACATGTCTAATTCAGTTAGGCTTTTGTTTCAGCGACACCTAAAGAGAGGGCTACACTGGCACTGATCATAAACTGGACATAAAAGAAAGATAGTAGGTTTGTATCATTTTGAAGTGATCCGGACATTTCATTTACTTAAGTGAGGTCAGTGATGTAACTAATAATCTATACCAGTGTTACCAGGGGCATGGGTACGCAAGAGCTTAGCAGGGGGTACTTGGAATCATTTCAGATAAAAAAAATAATTGTGTTTTTGATTATTATGTTCAAAGAAAAGCCATTTTTAAAACGAATAACTGCATAGAGTGACAACTTGAGAGTATTTAGTGTCTTTTAACAGATAAATTTGAATTTATAGTCATTCACTTTCTCACTAAAACCGTCATAGCAGGAGGTATTTGGAGTATAAATGAAAGGCCCAAGGGGTACGCAAGACAATAAAGGTTGGGAACCACTGATCTATACCAATGGATCCCAAAGAGTTGGTTCGGAGCACTGAGCTAGCGATCCCAAGATGATTTCAAGATATGAATGAGAAAAATATTGATCGTGTTTTGAACAAAGAAAAAATAATCATAATAAAGGTTTTGCTTGATATTTTCTACATTATTGACTAGTTTTTACAGTGGTGATCCCAGATTGCTCACATTTTTACTTTGGGGTCCCTAACAGGAAACGTTTGGGAACTTGATGTACAGTATATGCAATTTGAATTCATAAAAAAATACATCCACGCATTTACATAGAACAATACACTATGAGAGCTAAATGTATTGATTTGATAACAGTGAGGCCCATTCGTCCTTACATTTTGAATGAAATCCTTCCTCTAAACCTGCATTAATGACTCTACAACACTGTGGCCTTTGCCGTATAAGCTTTTTGTTCTGTCTGTATTGTCTGTTTTGCTGTCATCAGCAGTCGGCAGGTGTGCTCCTCCAGATGACGCTCTGCTCTGCAGGGACAACTTTCACCAAGAACACAGCTCCTGGCTTTATTATAAATCACTATTGGCTTCCAAAACCAACACCATCCGTGTAGTCTTGTAAAAGGTATTCTGTGAGGACTGAGTCACAAGTCGTTGGGACAGTTTTCTGTCTTTTTCCATATTCCATCAAACAGTAGACATGGGGGAAAGCAATATGTGAACACAGTATTACAGGTTAATGCTCATGTTTATGGTGCTGTCCATCTGTAGTGTTTTGCAAATACTGTAAGTCAGGGGTGTCCAAACGTTTTAAAACAGGGCCTGCATACTTAAGTGTATATAACATTTAGGGCCAGAGACAGTGGTTAATGCAGTGAAACATTCAGTTACATGTATTTACCAGAGCTTTTAATCATGGAACCACACTTTCATTTAGGTTTGGAGGCTTAAAGCAGCTCAGTCTCACACTAAAATGTAAGATATTGATGTTATTATTATTAAACTTGCAGTAAAAAGAAATATATCTGGTGATGTGTGCCAACTCAGCCAGAAGCCTGAGGGCCAACCAAAATCAGTATGCGTTTTGGGCACCCCTGATATAAGTGGTACGAAATTCTCTTTGTCATTACAATGACCACATAGACAGGGCCTAACATTATTAGATTAGATTTTTTATTTGATCCCCGAGGGGCACTTAGGGTGCCGCCAGTGGTTACAAAAACAGGCAAACACATATACAAACTTGACAATCAGAATAAAAAACATGAACAAAAAAAGTATAGTTACACAAATGACCTCACCACACAGTTTGCTGAGGCCAATCACTGTAGGGATAATAGAGTTCTTTAGTCTGTTGGTTCTACTTCATACAGCATACCGTTTGCCTGAGGGGAGAGGCTTGAACTGTAGATACAGTGGGTCAGTGGGATCTGCAAGGATTTTTTTAGCCTTATTTACCGATCTGGATTTAAACAGGTCCATGATATAGTATCTCTGCACTATTATTCCACACTCTTTGATAATACTGTGCAAGCGGTTGAGTTTTTTTAGATTCAGTAGGCTAAACCAGCAGACAAACAAAAAGTTAAAACAGATTTGACAAAATAACTATAAAACACTGTCAACATTAAAACCTCTAAGCTTCTGCAGAAAGTGAATCTGCTGGTGCGCTCGACTGCACACTGCATCGGTCTGTGCTTCAAATGAAAGTTTGTTGTCCAGTAGTGTGCTCAAGTACTTGATTGGCACCATTTTATGAAATCAGACAGCACCAGACTATGGTTCAACGAGCCTCCCCTGTGCAGCAAGGACACAATGACAGAATCATTGATAATATGGTGATCCTCATGCTGACTCTGGCACAAGTTGGTAAACAAAACAAAAAAGCAGAGGAGACAAAATACAGCCCTGGGGAACTCCCGTAGAGGATTCCACAACATCAGATAATGTGTAATTTACTCTGACCCTCTCGGACGTGCATGTTAAAAAGTCAGTAATCCACAAGATCAATCCAGTCATAGTGCCTCGGTCTTTCTGCCAAAAAAAAGTGGCTTAACCTCTTAAGCCCTAGGCCTTTTTCTCCAAAAACCATGTCTTTACATCATAGGTGTACATGGCTAATCTTGGTGTCCACACATTTAGTAGAGCTTTGGGATGACGGTGGAAGTGAAATAAAAATAAATGATGTTGTTTGACAATAAAATGAGGTTGCCATAGGTTTGAATGAATTTCCACCTGAAAAACACACACACATTTTTCCGCAAAAAGGCCTTTTTCCTCCCTGTGGTGTAGGAAATAACAACAGAAATGGATAATCCCACATCAGCTGTCACTAATTTGCAACTTTGGAATATTTTTCTGCGTAAAACACGTAGGTCAGTAACTGTATATGAAAAAAAAGTCCCCATTTTCGGGGACTCTAGGTCTTAAGAGGTTAATTGAATTGAAGGCAGAGGAAAAATCATTGAACGGAACTCACAAAGGTGCTTGCCCAGTGCTTAATTTGATCCGGGTTTTGGGGGAACGCATTCCGGGAAATCGGAATTTTGAGCTTTATTGGATCCGGGAAATAAAATACTCCAACAACTTTTAAATATGCAATTATTTTGGGCTGTTCCCCCATAAAATCCACCCAGTACACAAGTGTTCCTGAAAATCTGGATTTACAAATTAAGCACTGTGCTTGACCCCTTGAGATGTGCAAGTGTTAAGGTCAATGTGTCATCCACACCTCTTCCAGATCTATAGGCAAATTGCAGTGGATCTAACAGCTGAGTCTGGCTTTCCACTAACTCACAAATAAATATTTTTCTCATGTGGAAACCACCTCAGCTACTTCACTTATATTATTTTCCTAAACAAGTCTATTATACTCCATCTTCATTGCATCTCAAAGTGAACAGTTATTGCACCACATTCATTTCTTTTGTGTAGCCAAATCTCTCAAGGTTGAAATAACACTATATCAACTAATAGCAGGCGTGCATCAGATAACTGTATTTTCACCCTTTCTTCGTCTTGAGCTTAACTCTGCCGCTTGGACTGACACCTTTTTCATCTGAAACGTTTGATCCCTGAGGAGATGTCTCGCAGCACCTCAGATATTCTCCCTTCATTTTTGCTCCATCGCCTTCCATTTGTAACACCCTTTACATTGGCTACCTCACGATCCTCCCCTTGTACCCTCACACCCCTCCGCTTCAAATCCAACTCTCTATAGTTCTTATGCTCCACCAATTTCTATCTTCATCCAAGCCTCTCTTCTGTCGCATCTTCTGTCTCCTTCCCGTCCATGCCCCTTGGTGTTGGGTTAGCACAGGTGTAATTGGGTTGTGCGTTGTTCGAAAGCGGCTGCATGAGAAGCTTTAATCTTCCAGCTCGCTCTAAATGTAAAGCGATGTTGGACGTAGCCCCCGGGCCACATTTGACCATGTATGTACGCCGCACAAGACATAAATGTTTCTTTGTTGAGAGGTGTGTGTTACACTGCCTTGAGTGACTTCAGCAGCTTGGAGAATGTACAAAACTACCCTGAATTGGCATTTTTTGTTGCCTAATGTAGATATAGAGTTGTATTTATTGGATTTGACCTCATTATTTAACCAGGAAGGTCTCACTGAGATGAAGAATCTCTTTTCTGGGGAGTCCTGGCCCCAGAGCGAAGCAAATAATTGCTATCATTGAACTTTCCGTACGAATGTAGAGTTGATTACTTGTTAATTCAGACATTATCTATCAGCTAAACATCTTAGAAACTATACACATTTTATTCAAGTTAATTGATATGAAATACAGCCTGTCAGACTATATTGATGACATGTCCTTTTTAATGCTGAATAAATGTCTTACTTATGGCATACACCTGTCTGATTTACCTCTGTTAATAAGGACCTTATTTCCTGTGAGGAAAGAAGGACCATGTGAGCGTTTTTGTGCAGCGTTTGCATATTTGCACTTGTGTCTGTGTGTATGTGTGTGTGTGTGTGTAGGTGTCTGTGTGTATGTGTGTGTGTCTGTGTGTGTGCTCTGGTTTCTCCCATGATCCCAAGACTTGAACAATAGATTGAAACCTACAGCTCCTGACCAAATCGACAGCTCAAACTCTGGCGTATGCCCACACACATGGCTAGGGCTGTGTACAGCATTCTTTTTTAAATACCAGTACTTTAATGATGCTTGGTTTACCTGAAGTATACTTTGTTTGACACCTATCAAGGTCAACATTTAAATACAGTCAACACTGCCCAAAGTGCTGCACATATCCAAAACGTGTAAAATACAATTGTAAAAAAGATAAACATATAAAAAATAAAAAATAACTGCATAAATTAATCAAACAAACAAAATATGGTCAAACTTGACATTTGCTGCATTGTAAAAACTTTAGTTTTAAATATTGAAGTATTCCTCAGTTTGATGGCAAATCTTAAATTAATATAGAGGTTTTTATTATTATAATATTTTTTTTACGTTAGTAGCATTGAAGGGACTCTGTACTGTGAGCCCACACCTATCCCACTCAATTGCCGCTATAAGCCTGCACCGTCACTCTAAAGTTGCGTGTTCGGGCCGAGTCAGCAGTCATTCAGCAGTCAAGCTTAACATGGAGACTGCAGTTACGCGGACGGCCAGAGGTGGCAGTCACGAGTATGAAAATGATCAAACTCTGTTGAGTCCCTTTAAAGTTAGTAGTTATACATATAAACTATCACGTTGCAGAGGTCAAGCATCAGGCTGAGGAGGAAAGCCTCCTGTGCAAACTGTCCGTGAAAAGGAGGGACAATCAGTACAATACTTTGAGCTGATTGGGCCCCAGTTAGGACACGCCTTCTTAAATGCAGTTTTAGCCAATCATAGCAGCAAGTCATGTAACGCATCACCTGCAGCAGGAAATCTAGTCGGGAGGAAAAGCACAAACATCTTTTCCATCTACAAACACACAAAGGGCTTCCCCTTGCTCTTTTTTTAAGCGAGAAATGGTCAGTGTTTCAGCTAAAAGAGTCAATTGCAGCATCTACAAAGTCCTCCGAGGTAGCCATGTTTGATTTTGCCGGGGCTGACTG
>OMNZ01052135.1:9399-38928 GCA_900303255.1 Lesueurigobius sanzi
GGGGGGGGGGCATGCAGAGTCCACACAGAAAGGCCCCGTCCTGGCCCGGGATCGAACCTGGGACCTTCTAGCTGTGCTACCGTACTGGCTGTCCCCACTCACATTCTCCTCCACACTTTTTTTTATGCTCACAAGAATCCGAACAAAGTCTGATTCACTTTGCAAATATTCTGACGGATCATGCACATTCCCATTTGAGAGACAGAGGACAGAGAAGGGAGGAGCTGCAATGACAACAAAGCGAAAAGTGTATTTTGCAGAATGATGAGAACAATATAAGGACGAGCCTCTGTTGGTCAGGAGGGTCCTTCACTTCGCATCACACCACATTATTTATTTCATATTTTACCCATTTGACCACTGCGTATTACCCACTCGTCGCCACACAATACAGCTATACCTGGCCCTGTGTCCTCCTCCTTAGGTGGGCCAGTGTTACCCCTGCTCTCCCCCCCTGAGGCTGTGCTGACAGTAGTGAAGGGGTTAAGAAGCAGGGATAGCCCTCTTTTGTCTCTGCGGCCCTGTGTGCCATTGTTGTGGTGGAATTGAGCTCGGTGCACCTCACTTGACCACAGCAAAGCAATAAAATGGCCTCTAAGTGCTGGAGCCTCTGTAGTCCTCTGATGTCAGTTCCCTCACAGCTTCTGCCCGTGCTGCTTTAGCTTGTTCTACAAATACGACGTCAATGCCTTTGGACACAACAACATAGATTTATCACAGCTACACCACGTTACCGCGAGCTTTCCAGTACGCACACGCTTCTTTATTTCGATTGTCCTATGATGAGTGAAACAAAAAGAACCTTTCGCTGCACAATTGTGTTACTATTTCTTTAGATAATAGGCTGCGCAAAGCTAAATCTAATTTAAAATCTATATATTAACAGTTTTAAATGTTTGATAGAAAAAATGTTGAGAATATAATCTTCCAAAACGACAGCTAGCATAGCACTGATTGAATTTCCTGTAAAAAAAAAACAAAAAAAAACACATCAGTAGTGTGAGAGCTGTTGAATGAATAATAAATGAGCATATGATTCAATCCTATGGTATTTTTTATTTTTTTTACTATTCTTTTTCATACAGGTTATCGCTCTTGCCTTTCCATTTCATTTTTCAGTTGGAAAAATTACAATGCACAGCGCTGGGGGATGGTGAGGGCTGATGACACAGATTATTGTTTATAGCTACTCCCACCTTAGCAGACATCGTAATTAAAAAGAAGATATAGTGCATGTCCGTCTGTCGCCATCCCATCTTGTCAAATAAGCATCTCGCTGCCGCAGTGAGCATGTCCGTGGATTTATGAAAGCCCTCCCATTGGCTGCGTTATAATTGGCACCGTCTCGAGTGTAAACCATTTTGGCCAGGTGTCACACAGACTACAATGCGCCGGGGCTGCAATTAAAGCCACGTTTCCTCTCCGGCGCGATATTACCACCGCTTTATTCCGGAGGGCGGTTCTTTCCCGGTGTGATTGTGATATAGGCTCACCTTCGCCGCGCTCTCATGGACCATCGAGAAAACAAACTGCGCTTTCCCACCGCGGGTCTCGCTGTACCTAAAACAAATGCTCTTTCCTCATTTTCCCTGTGTTAAATGAACAAACATTAGGACCTCAGTGGCTCATAATAAATTTATTAGAGAGAGGCAGACTCCCACACAGCTCCTCCAAAAAGCAGAGACGTACTACAGCGTGTGTGTGTGTGTGTGTGTGTGTGTGTGTGTGTGTGTGTGTGTGTGTGTGTGTGTGTGTGTGTGTGTAGCCTGGGGAGGTGTATAGCTATCCTTACCATGTATCGGTAACTCAAAATGTACATCAGTTAGGAGAGGTTGAATATGACACTACTCCACCTGGAAGAATATGAAAAATAATGCATACTCCTATTGTTTTAAGGATAGGCATGTATACCTTTTGTATACATATCTATGTAAAATATATGAAAAGTATTTAAGGTTGCTCTCTCTCTCTCTCTCCCTGCTCCTTGATGTGTCTAAAATGCAGACTGTGAACTGATTTTTGATTTAAAACATAAGTCAAAAATATTTTTCAATATCCATTCAGCCATATCCATTGTACCTTCTTTAGTATATACAATATATGTTTATTGGACTGGTCGTTCTTCTTTGGGGCTTCAGAATTTGACATTGTGGCTAATGTAAGTGGCTCTGTGTCTGGATATGGTGCGCTGTGGCCGGTGTGTGTTCTTATCCGGCTGTTTCGGTGGCAGGGGTTTGGTGGTGGCGCCGGGGGGAGGGGCAGGTCCCAGGGGAGTGACACAGGGCTAGACGGCCGTGACAGAGCGCTGACCCTGGCTTTGTGACGTCAGCGGCCTCGTCTGGTCACCATGACATTCATTTTTTTCCATGCTGTTTAATGAAAGAAGATTCGGGAGGGGGGTGCCAGGTTCATATTAGTTTATGGTGATCTGAATACCAATGTACATATATGTTTTTTCTTTGTCTGTCCCTGATTGAATGCACTGGTAGGAGGTCAACACTAGGGTTAGGGTTGCCGCCAGATTAATCACAACTGGATCAAAATAGCAATTTTAGCTGTCACAATTAGCAAATTGCAAAGGCTGCTGTGTAATAAAAGGAAAAAAAAACCAAAATATCCACAAAGAGGCCTGTAATTTAGACCTCTCCATACATATTCTGAAACGCATGTGATGCTAGTCTTACTAAAGCACGTCGTCATATATTTGGGGTGTGTAAAAAACATGCAGTACAAATGGAGTCTTCATTTTAAAACATAAATCAAAATCTAATTACAATTGCAATGTCCCAATTGCTGCCCTAAAGTGTCACATCCTGTTGTCAAGCTGCATATCTGGGCAATAAAAATATTTCTGGTAGTGTATCTAGGTCATAGTATGCCATCTCCATTGTTGCTCAGGTGTAGTCACAAATAGACAGCAAGTTTTGATGTTTGAACGGTTACAAAAACACACCCTGACCACATAGGAAGTCATAGGAAGTCTGATGCATAGATACTGTTTCTGCAGTTTTCTCTTTCTGCTTGTAATACATGTTCCCTGATTTTTAATGCATTTGTTAAGATAAGCGTTTGAAAGTTTGCCTGTTCAGTTAACATACCTGTTTTATTATACTTGGGCCGGTCTATACAGCATCATCATCTAGAATCATCAAACTAAATAATAACGTCCTTGCATTTTACGAAATAATCATCAGCTTTGATTTATTTGTGCTGGGTCTGTCTAGTAACGTTCTATTGCGCTGGATATGAAGAAAAAAATGGATCTCAGTATTCAGTACCGACAAAGAACTGTTTAGCAAGCCTTATTTGCAAGTGGCATCCTCTGTCCAGTCCATCCTGCCCCGACATGGATGACATTTGTAACCATAACAGAAGGTGGACTTTTATAGCATTTTTTTCTCCTTTTTGTTGGAACGCCAGGTGTCTTGCTCATGTTGGGTCATGCCCTAATGGGAAACAACAGGTCATGCGGCAGGTGAGAGCCGGGTCTGTAATGTAGCAGTTTTCGTTCTAGACACATATTAGGGCTGTTTTCAAGAAAATGTAGACTTCACTGTGATGTGTTGCATGGTTAAGGATTAGCACAGGAAGTATGTAACTGGTATATGTAGCTCTGTTTCCCCTCCAGCAGCACTAGAAGGAGGAGGATCAGCAGGCACATGACAAAGGCTCTGTATACGCTTCACTATAGAGTGAGAATGTGTGGTTTTGGAGCAAAGCGAGGTGGTGGTGGTGGTCCGGGCAAACGGGCTGGGAGAGACAGATACCATTCTCATCACTTCCTTCCTTTCTTTCCTAATCTGTCAAAACAGCAGAATGAGTTGAACAATTGCCAACTGAGTGTATGTTGAAGTGGGATATTATAGTCCTGACTATCCTCATGTACATTCAGCTCCCAGAGCATAACAAAAACTGTATTTAAGTGCCACTTTTGCACAAGGTCAGAGGTGCATAAATTAGCCAGGGCCATGTGTTATTTGGTTAATAAAGTAAAGAAACACCTGTGCTTTTTGTTCTTTTCCGTGTCAAGCTTGTGGTCAAGGCAGAGTGTGCTTTCATATGACAAATGGCTGTATGGGGTGCTAACAGGAAGCCTGGCTGCACGATTGCACAATGTGTAAGAAGAAGTGAGTAGCGCTCTGTGGTGGTGTGCTGGGGGTGTAATGCATGCCAGCCTGCCTGTTGTGGGTACAGCACGGGCAGAGGGAGGGGTACACAAACATAAGTGGACCCCTGAGACCTTCTGGAGGGGTAGAGGTGTGGCCAACGTCTGTTTTGGGCATGGCTTGTGTCAGCGTGTTTAGCGTTCGCCTGTGAGGGCATTTATATGCAAATGTAAAACAACCTATTGGCGTTGCTAATTACAACAGGGCTTTGTGTGTGCCAGGCCGGGTTCAAGCGCACCAAGCCTGGACTTTCCCTGCTTGTTTACTCATTGTCTTTCCTTATTACCCCTCATTGACACTCCTCTTTTGTGTGGTCGTGCCGTTTGCCAGCATGCTGGCTCCGCCCACTACACTGGAGTTAATGTAGTAGATTAAAGAGGCTGCACTGGCCCTGTTTACTTCCTCTTTCATCTAGTGGCCCAGCTCAGCTTTTACCCATCCCTCCTGGAGCTCTGTCTAGCCACACCATTCAGGAAGCCTTCAGCCCCTCTCTCCTATAACTAATGCTCAGCTAATTACTTTGGGTGATAAAAATGCATTTAGGTCAGATTCTAATGCAATGCAAATTTATGAGCACGCAGAAGCAAATATTAACTTGTAGAGTCAGTGATAGTTGCCGGATGGGGACAAAGGTGCATCTCCCTTAACTATTAAATGTGCAGGTTTTCACTGTGCCTTCTGACAGTCACTGCCTGCTCTTTGTTGACAGTAGCCATATCGTGGTGAGATGGTCCCACGGTGTCATATTTTATAATCTTCATGTCAAGGGTAAATCATCAACTATTTCAAAAGCATAAAATTACACTGTAATAGTTGTTGTTGTTGTTGTTGTTGTTGTTAGAAGATTAATAACAGATTACAGATATGTGCATTGTGTTCTTTATTGTATGTTGCTCTACCTGTTCATTTTGGTTTGGCACTTCTACCATTTTGTCTGTCATATAATTATGTGCTGTCAACTGCTGTTTCTGGGCATGTGTCTGTGAGTCTGCCTTATCAAACGTGCTCTTTCTTTATTCAGAAATCTGCTATGTATACACAACCATATCGGACTGGCCCTGCTGCATTCCTGTTAAATTGTCTCAAGCTAAAACAAAGGGAGAAGGAGAACAGTACACTGCACACTTACTTTTACCCTGTCCCATGCCTATTACTTACATGCACTGATATCATACATTCATATTTTTCCGAGAGTGGGATTCGGGGGTAGGTCACGGTTGGATCAAAGGCCATGTGTTGGGGCCGGGGCACCTCATAGCAAACAGCTGCCCCTTGCTGTCTCTTTGCCTGGTCTGACAGCAGCCAGAAATATGAGGCCTCCCTGGACCTCTGCTCTGGGACGGCACACTCAAACTCAGCAAAGCTTTTGTCCCTGTGGTCTCTCTCGCTCATACAAAGGGAGAAAGCAAGCGTTTGTCTATGCTCACTCGCTCATTCAAGCACAAATACAAATTTCCACATACACACCCCAGGTCAGCCTCAAAAGTCTACTAAATTGCCACATGCTTGATTTTGCCTCATTGTCTGTTTGTCTGTGCTCTTTCATTAGCTGTTTTAGTCAATTTGGCACAATATGTCTGTCAATCCCACTTCCAAGCTTTATCCCGGTCTCATTCCCTGAACACTGTGCTACACTTTTCTTTACAGTGACAGTTGCCGCGTTTCTCTCTCTCTCTCTCTCTCTCCTTTCGCTCGAAGCCACATTTCTGGGATTTCTGCCCCTCTGCTACTTCAAACCCTGACAGAGTCGAGAAAGGCATTCAGCTCCCTAATCCGGGCTCCCTCCATCAGGAATGCTAATACGTGTGATTGTGTGACCCACTGCAGCCCGGCAACATCTGCAGCAGCCTATGGCGAGCCCCCGGCCTCCCACACCCACCCACCCTGCCCCCTGCTTTTGAGCGCTCACTCTCTTGCCATTATTTCATTGTTTCACTTCATGCCTGCGACTGGCCAGTGCAGTTAACCCTCTGCTGCTTGGACGGGACACTGCGCCGCACTGAGCACAGGGTTTGAGGGAGATTGAGGAGGGGTGTGTGTCTGTGTGGGATGACCCTTTCCCAGGACTGCCCATCTGGACACCCTGCACTGCTCCTACTGTTTACTTATGCATTCCAATACTTGTTAGTGAGCAGTTTGGCTCAAAGAACACTGAAAATGTCCTCAAAAGCTTTAGGCAATCTTGAAATGTAACATTGTAATTGTTTTTATTTTTTTCACAACTAAAAGCAGGGATCTCCAAACAGTAGCTCGGGAGCTACTGATAGCTAAGTTGCTCCCCAGAGGATTTCTACATTTCTACATGCAAGATAAATCAACATTCTCCAAACATTTAGATAAATATAGAAAAGAATAAAGAGGAAACTCAAGTAATTTAGTTAAATAGTGTTGAAATAAGATCTTGGTTACTGGTGAATTCTGAAGCATAAGTAGCTGCCATTATTTTACGTAAAAGTAGCTCGCAGGGTAAAATACTGTAGGTTAGAGACCCCTGACTAAAAGTAATTCACAAAGTTTTGCGGTACTAACCTCCCTCTACCAAAACATGAAATATTCAGTACCATTTACTGTCAAATTCTAACACTTAAAGCCGAATGAAGAACTTTTCAATTTGCTTGGCCTTCAATGGAAAAGAATGAGTTGTTCACGCAGCCTTGAGAGACAAAACGGACATAATTTAGTGGTAAAATGTTGTCTCTTGTATAATAATGTGTTTCAGAGCTTTGAAAGAATCTATAGTTCATTCAGTTGGGTTTCTTTGCACTGCTGCATGTGCTGTGTGCTCTCCTGCTAAAGACATTTGTAGAAAATATTGGCCTCGTGGGAATCAGTGGGTCCGTTCCCATGATGGCTCATTGAAGTAGGAAGGATAGGCTTTTGAAACTTTTGCCCATAACAGGATTGATTTGTTACCACATGCTGCAAAAAAGGAATAGTCACTCTCTGCTATGTACACTTCTTTACTCTGTGGAGAGCAGTGACACTGTGCGATCTGCTTGAGTGAAATAAGGCAAGATTAGCTGCTGCCTTTTCTCTTGTTTACAGACATGTTTCAGGGTTTCAAGGCAGTTTAAAAGGAATGGGTTGTGCAGAGCCAAATTGGATCTGGGTATGTAAATACTGCTCTGATGTTTAATGAGAAACAAAGTTAGCTAATTATAGCAGCTCGGAGAAACATGAGGAGGACAGTGGGAATGTTTCCATCACTCCCCAGCTCTATAGATTACTGCCTAATTGCCTCAATCGAATCAGGCGGAGACATTAGCCAGCAAGCAGAGGGAGCAGAGAAACACGGGGATAGGGCTGATTACACCTATCTTTGGGTGGCTCTTTAGATAATCCTAGAGGGGACCAGCACACGGACGTCTGTCAAAGCACATAGGTCTGGGGTAGAGCAAACCCCTCCCCCTGTACTGTGCAGTTATGAAGGTGTAGGAGAGGAGCCGGGTAGCAGAGTGCTGTGCTGTGCCACGCCAGCCAGCTGCACAAGTGATTCATACTTGTGCGGAAGTGTTTAAAACTATAATTATGTGTAATTCTGACACATGTTTATGCTTGATTTTACCAGACAGCTTCTCCGCAAATGACAAAGTAGCACACAGTCCCAAACATTTGTGTTCTAACCTTTATTGGCATGTTGTAATTCAAAGTGAACAATATTCCACTCTTCTAATCTGGGATGTTTGACATGGATCTCAATTGGTCAAACAGCATGAAATAAATACAACCGCGTGTCTTTCCCAGAGCAGTTCCTCCCTCTGTTTATTTCTATCTCCCTGGAAGTGATGTGGAAGGAGGAAACAGACTTGTTTACTCGTGTTAATTCCCCTAATTCCTGTTAATGTCACCAGAGGAATTAAAAGGCAGTTTAACTATTTGCATGCAGCCGGACCGGGGAGTGAGCGGGGGGCAGCATCATCGGATCTGTTTGCAGTGAGCGCTGTGATATTAAGGTCAGCTGTCTGAAATGATCTCATGTGAAGGAATCAGCCAGTCAGCAGGGCCAGCGCCGAACCACCATCGCCACATAGTAGACACGCCTACTGTCCAGCGCATGCATGTGTGCCCATGTATTCTGCGGAGACGTCTTTGGAATAGACCAAAGCCCGCTGCAGTGTTATGCATTTGATTCATCCTGTGTGAAGTTAGCGAGTTTCATTGTTTTTACTATCCGTATCGTTTTCTTTAGTTGTATTTTAATACTTATTTTAAAAAGTAGGAAAGATAAGGCTGGGAAAAATTTGAAAACAACATACACAATCTCGACTCTTCCTGGCTCAAAACTGTGGCCCCATTTGTTTTCACAGACGCGGTGCCTATGTATCATAATGAAGAAAGTGCATGTCAGATCTTAAGTGTGGGTAACTCCGAGCCCAAGCATATTTCTCTTTTAACTGTTCCTTTGGGAGAATGGACACTGTAAACAGATAATGGCGCTCATGCAGAAAGCACCGGAAGTGGGTGGTCTCGCTCCAACTTTTAGCATGTGCTCCGGATTAGGACGTGTGAACATTAGGAAAGACACATAACTGAACTCTCTGTTTTTTTTTTGCTTTACAGTCACAGCGTCAACAGTTGCTTTCCAGTATTTGCGAGCAGGTCACGTGTGTTGATACGCAGGTGGCCATAGATGTGCCCTTCTTTCTTTTAACGCGACTCTATGTTATCCTCCCTCTTCCTCTTACACACATGTTCCCATAATTTATGGCTGCCGGCTCCTTGATCAATTGATAGCAGGGAATCCTTTAGTAAATAGAGTTTTAGACACATTGCCAATAGACCTGGGCTATTGATTGGAGTGTAAATTAAAAACTTAATCAGGTCTCTGAGATAAGATTTATCTCCACCCCAAGCAAATTACAGGGCTGACTTGGAGACATAGAGGCTGGCCACCGGGCAGATGAGCGCTTCCCCTTTGTGGGCGCCGAGCTGTGGGTCTGTCGTTCTACGATGGCCCCGTCTACGGCTAGTTCAAGTAACTAAATGATCATCGGATTAGACCCTCGCTGCTGCTACACCATAAATCATTTAGTACACAGATCTTTAGCTATAACGTCATAACTTTGTTCTTGTTAATCTTCGTCGATATGCATTTCTTTTTATGCATAAGCAATCGCCCGTTTCCACTGTGGTATGTGATGAAATATGTGTATAATTACTTCAGCTTTTATTTCTTCAGCAATATTCTCATTTCAAAGTGATGAAATCAAGCTCATTTTTACCTGCACACAGTATTGTCTATATTGTATATGTATTAGGACAATGCCTGGGATTGCACATTGATTGGTGGGGGAAACCTTCTCTATCCTTTTTCTTCTTCATTATAAATATTTGAAAATGGGTGTACCATTGGAATGATGTTGCTTTTATCTTAAAGCACTAAAACATTTTGCAGCTGTCTCCCCATTTCTAGGATAGCAGCAGTGAAATGCTATAGGTGTAGAGATACAGTATCTGTCTGGATCTTTGAGTCCGTAATTAAAACATATTTTTTCTAGTGATTAAGTCTGTTATTAGGCTCCTCTCAGGGATTATAGCTCTTCCCATTATCTCTTATTATAGACCTTATACAGCTGTGGAACAGATGACATTGACCCAGCGAGAGACACTCAGCTCAGAAGGAAAATGGAGAGCAGACAGTTCAAGAGGTCTCATGACCATTAACACACACCATCAAAATACTAACACGCACAAATGTGCAGCATCCTTGACACTATACATAACACAATGAGTGGACATCTCTTTTGGTTTGTTGGTGTTATGGGTCCCCAAAAGGAACATGCAGTGTAACCATAATGGTCGCCAATGTTCTTGTTTGTCTAGTGGTGGGGGAGGCTGAGACCATCAGTAATAGGCTTTTTGCCTGATAAGCCCAGAAAATACTCGTTTAGTTAGTGAAAGTGCAGAGGGATCCTGGCCTGATAAACCCACTGTTTCCTTCTGTAATACCCAACAGCTAAAATCAATAGTTGGGATAATTCTCTCGCTAGTCGTCCAGCCTTCTTTATCTGCAGCCTCTGCCTCTCTAACCATATACAAGGAGGTGGTGGTTAGCAGGAGCACGCCTCATTTACCATTTACCATCTATGCCATTTGTGCCATTATGTGGTCTTTTTGTGATGCATTACCAGTTCATCCCACAGTGGCATAGCAGGTCTATGATCTTTGGCTGGTGTTAGTCCAGCGATCACCTGAGTGTGTTTCAGTCTATGTAGAGAGGAAGTGTCTGTCAGCAGCCGTTCACTTCAGCTGTCACTCCCCTCTGTCAACATCAGCTCTTAGTTCTGACACAGATGCTTCGTTATTAGTCCTAAACATGTGGCTTAGTGCTTGTGGATATAGCTGGCTCTGCGATTATGACAAAAGCAAAGCCAGAATTTGAATGCTAAAAAGTACAGGTCCCACCCCATGTGCCACAGCGAGCTGTTATCCTTGTGTTGGCAGCTTCTCCCAGAGTTGGCTGCGTGTAATCTGTGTGGCCATCGCAGCACTGCTGTAAAATACAGCCTCAGGTGTTAGTAGACAGGGTGGTTAGCCTGCGACACCGTTACCTAAAGTGCAGTGTATTAAAAAGCAGTCAGGGCCCTGGATCACAGTATATCACAAGGGAGAGGCAGCGATAAGACCAGGCTGTCTGCCTGCAGATCAATGAAGGTTACTGACATCATATCACAAAGTGAAAGCGAGTGCTGCACCCCTAGCTATTTATCAGCAGAGGATTGGACATGAAAGAGGTGGAGAGGAGAGAAGAGTCCAGTCAGGACAGCAGTTTCCCCCTATGGGGTATGAACTCTTGCCTCTACTGGCTCTGGTTGCACATGTGTGGCAGATAGAGGCTATGCAAATGTATTTGGCACTATACTGAAAGCCAAGTATAATACAACACACATTTCTGATTTTTAGATTGAACAATGCCAAGGACTAAGCCTGCTTTCTTCTTAACCATTGTCTGAGTCTTGCCTTGGTATTTCTTAAGACTGATTTGTTTTTGTAAAAGTACTCTCAAGAACCCTAATCAATTGTATTAAGCTATTTCTTTCAGACACACTGTACATGTTGGACCTTGGTCTCTACATTAGTTTTCATTCTGCGTTTGGTAGCCACCTGAGACTGCTGAGGCTGATAGATTTTTAGCTATTCTCTAAATTGTTAAAGGACACAATGGCAGCTGAGAAACAATATCAATTTCTCTGGACTGTTACACTTTTTGCTTCCCAATTCTTATTTCTATTCCCTTCCTTTATCTTTTCCCTTCAAACATTACAGACCTTTGTATTTGTTTAATATTGAGCGAGCACTCTTTCCTGTCCGACACAGATCATGCTCACAGGTGCTGTATGAGTTCCATTTATCAGCTGCCTGGGGCACAATGTGGAGGATTTCCCCCAATGGGTCAGTGTGTAACTGCTCTGTCAATACATGCTTGTCAAGCCTGGGAGAGTGTGGGGAAAAAGGCCCCTTACTCTAACGCACTGAAGCCACTTATTGAGCAGCCAATAGCTATTTACCTCTGAATGGTGGCAGGCAGAGAAGGGACTCAGAGAAACTACAGCTCTGATCCCACTGCCCAGCCAAGAAAGCATGCTCAGACCAAAGGGAGAACCGGTGGTGCTCACAGCAAACTGCTAGCTCCTGGTCTTTGCAGGTCCTGGCACTGTGTGCAGCTTGCGTCGGTAAAGCCCTGCTTCCTCTCTGGAATCTCAGTGTTGACAGAGAGCATCTGGGCCCTGGGAGAGCTTCCAGCCTACTGCCTGTTCACATGTCTACACACACACTGACACATGTAGGGCTAGACTACAGACAGATGAAAAGCAACATACATAAATATCTGTGTTTGAGGGTTATGGCAGTCCTGATTAGTCCATCCAGGAGTGGCCAGAGTTTAAACATATGCCTAGCTTGTGTAATGAATCAGTCTTACATTTAAGAGTGAGAAGAAGCTTCTGAAGGTAGAAGAGAAACATCCTCAACTCAACAATCCAGTCAACACTGTTTGAAAGTTTCTACTATTTTTTCAAATTTTAGTAGAAATGAGTAGACTTTGCTTTTTGTGTAGTTCCTACATGAGAAGCGAAGTCTTGTGAAGGAATTATTCATCTCTATGATGAATAATTCTTACGCAAGGAGACTTTACTTCTTTGTCTAGACTCTACTAAGCCTGTCAGTTTTATATATTTGGGACAATTTTTAAGTAATAAAACTTCAACAGCTGAAAAAGGTGTCATAAAGCTGCTCAGCGTGCTCATTTTGTTATGTTCATGCGGTGAAAGACCCTTTTTTAAAATCCCTGCTCTCTGTCTTTGAGTAGTACGCCTCCTGTCAGGACATGTCCCATATACCTGAGTCACTGCAACATTAACCCTTGTAGCACAAGCAGAGCTAAGCCAACCATAAGCATCTCGTGGTGAGTGTTTAAACATAGTCCAGAGCACACATAGCTGCAAATGTAAGTGTAGCTCAGAAGCAGGATTCTCTCACAGTCCACTTGTATTTTATGTATTTCAAACTGAGATGAGACATTAATTCTGAGCTAAGTAAGCCATATGAGAACAGCGCAGTCCGATTTCTCACTGTGCATGAGCAGCTGTCCAAACACAGCAGGATGAAAAAGAGCAAGAAAAACACATTATATCAACATTTAACAACAGTTGCTCTGTAATCTGGTATTACTTCCACAAGCAAAGGAGGGGCCGGTGTCAGGCCAAAGTGAACTTGGATACTGTTGTGGCAGAAGAAAGCGAAGTTACTTTGGAGTGGTTGGGCTGATACAGTGAAGGTCTACTGAGCACCTTAATCCAAGAGGCCTGTACTTAATCACTGCTGATGTGCATGTGAACATGACCTGGTTCAGTAGTTCAAAGCTACATTGTGCAGTGTGTCTAAGCTCCAAAGGACTGTCCTGTATTAAAGCATTATAACCACTATTGTCATCCTTCTGTTGTCCACCAAACTTCCGCTTCAGCCCATTCTGTCCTCTCCCATACTTCCCTCTCAATCATACTGTGTCCAGGCTAGCTCTGTGCTAGCTTGTGTGCACACACTTGTGCATTATCCCTCTATGTAAGATGGCACATTATTAGGGGAATTCCTGTGAAAGAGCTGTCTCACAGAGAAGGGTTTGTCTCTGGGCCTGTCGTGGGTGGCATCCCAGCATTCTTCTTTGTGTGTGATTGTTGCCCACAATGACCCTATGTATTTCTACTTGTCTCTTCTGAGCTACAGCATATCACTCACTAATGACAGTGAGGCACCCAAATGGGGCAAAAAATGTATCTTCACCAAAGGGATTGTGTCAATGCAAGCTTTGAGGCAAAGTCGTGTGGTCAGTAGAGACACAGTTAGAGCACAAGGATGGAGATCAGAGGAGTAATACGAGTGACGGAGGAAAGAAAATGAGAAGTCATGACTTGGCAATTGTGAAGGGAGTTCGCACACAGGAGTGAAAGTCTGGTTCAGTGGATCCTTCTGCCAAAGCTGGAGCATACAACACAGTGCAGCCTGTGTCCTCCTGTGTCTCTGTGTGTGCGTGTGCGTGTGCGTGTGTGTGTGTGTGTGTGTGCGTGTCCGTGTGTGCGTGTGTGTGTGTATTACTCAGGTGCGGTTAATGTTGGCACCAGATCTTCAGGCCCGCGGCAATAAACAACAGAGCAGGCAGGAGGCCAGATGCAACTCCACAAACTTTTAACCTCTCCCTCTGCTAATCCCTCTCCATGCTAGTAACTCTTTCTTTTTTTAACTCCTACTTTCACCTCTGTTCTTTCTTCTCCTCCCACTGCCTTCTTTCCTCCTCTTTTAGTCCCACTCTTCTTTTAAGTGAAGGCACTGTGCTGACCTCTAAATAAAGACTGGAACACTACAGCTGTTACCAACTTCAAACAGCCAATAGCTCAGTGCTGGAGCCTATGCGGGTGTTCAGGCTGGAAATAATGCGGCTATTAAAACAAACTTAGAGCCTTCTTTGCTCTCAAGGCCTCCTCTGTCAGAGTTGGCCACACCAAACCTGGTCTGAAACCACAGTCCGTGCAGTTGGCCCTACCCTTACCCTCAGTGTAAGCAAACAAATGAGTTGGAACAAAAACACTGGTCCCTATAGAATCTGTGTTCCTACTTTTGATACGACTTTTATCAGAATAACCAAAGCTGTGTGACCTTTTAATGTGGCCTCTCATTCACATCAATTACATCGTTTGACTAAAGCACAATGGCCTCAAAATGATATCAGTTCAGTGGCCAATGTAGTATAAAATAAATCAGTTTTTTCCTGACTGCATCGTTCAGAAGTGTATTCTTGTGAAGGGCTGTTTTAAATGTTACAGTGAGCATAATGTTCAGGCATGTGGTTCATACTTTGTCCCCTGGAAAATAATTATAAGTTGTTGGGGTTGTTATTATGAGCTTGAGTGTCCAACCTTCTCCTCAAATTCAAGGTTGCAATATGTTAATTACACGTCTGATGTTAATGATGTCACCACGTAGGCAAGTTTGTTCTCAGGCTTGTGGACACAGGGCTTTGCTGAGGGCTATAGGCACATTCTTGGTGATTCTCATAGTGCAAAAATATTCCTGTTTGACTGCACGGCCTTATAGAAATACATTGTATTCAGATATTTGTATGGTGTGACAAAATTGCGATCTTGTATGAATGACTTTTCCTGAGAAGAAGTGTTTTTTTTCTATTGAAGTACTGCCGTAACAAAAAAGTCAAAAGGCGAAATTCATTCCTTACTCAAAAGACTGGATTAATAAATATAGCAAAGTAGGAGTTCTTCAGAAGCAGTGGAGAGACTATAGACTGACGTGACTACAAGCTCAGAGAATGTTGAGTGCAAATCTCTGTCGACAAGTTGTGCCCCTGCTCTGCTCCACCTGGGGAATGCGTTACCTAATGGGCCACAAAAGTGCCTGGAGACTCCGGCTCTTATCACTGATATTAGATGACCTGCAAAAACAGGAATCCATCATGAGGAATAAGAGCTGTGCAGAAAAGTAGGATTGAAGTCTTTTCTCATTTTTTGTGGACAGAAGGAAAGAATGGTCTGTAATGTTATCTTGTTCACAGTTACAAGAATCCCACTTGCAGAGGCTATGGGTTTCATGTTTCTAATATGTATATAAAGTTTCACTGCACAATGGATCTTTTGTCTCGAGCAAACTGAACACTCCCCCTCCTTCTTTTCCTCCCTTCTCTTGTAAAAAAATGCATTCATGTGCTTGTGTGGCTCTGAGGACTCAGGTTTCTGCTATCTTTGTGTGCCATGTCGTCACTCAGCCCCTCAAACTGAAATGTGGCTCTTGCACAGGCAGGCGTGCTGCCAGGGCTGCTTCCAGCCATGGATTAGGGAGAATCCAGGAAACAACGAACTCCTGACAAAACAGCGGCATGATGGCTAACAGAGAGGAGGCAGACAATAATTACAGAGGTTTTTGTTTTCTGGACACTCTGAGCATGATGCTTATGAACCTGATCTGAAACCTCTAAGTACAACAGCGGGCCCCAGAGCAGGGTAGAGGTCTTTGGTGGGGATTATTCTCCTTTTTTGTGGGGGGCAATTCATCTCTGCATCCTGTAGACACCACAGTTATTAGAACAGAGTCTATAGCACAATTTGGAAGCCAGCTCTAGTGTGCTCTGTGTGCTCTCCCCTGCTCCACCAAGTGTGTAGAGCCTCTTGTGCTGACACTGGAGATGTGTATGGCTTATGACAGTGTTGTCACAATGATGTCTGTGTGACGTGGCTCGTGTCACGTCGACTTGACAGTGACTTTTGGCGTGGCGTCTGTGGAGGTGCATTAGGTGGTGTCTCCGCGTACGGCTGGCCACCAGAAGTGTGTCACCAGGTTGATGGAACAAGTCCAAGAGATTTTCAGAAGCAGTTTAGAGGATAACGCATGGCAATACCTTGGCATGTAAAGCCATAGCTGATAGTGTTATAACCCCCATGAACTATTACTCTGGCTGAAATATGCTAAAAGTAAAAATGTGGGTCAATATAAAAAGGTCATCAAATGCTTTCAACCTCAAGGCCCTGCAGCACGGATCGAGCTGTCAACATTAGATAGATCCTGCCTCTTTAAGCTGCTACAGCCCTTCTAATAGATTCTTAAGAACTGGCTTTAGTGCATGTTAAACCAGGATTACCCAATCAATTATGGTCAGTACAAACAAGGATTACTTAAAACACTACATTTTTCTTGTTGATGGGGTAAAAGCTGGGCAAATGGAAGAGGCAGTGCTGTTGTTGATAGCGGTCACAATGGGGCTGGGATCAGTCCAGGCACCAGGATGACTGAAGCTTTGGAAAATGATAGCCTTTCATACGATTTAACAGCTTTTGTTTTTTGTTTTTCCATCAGACTCATTTGCATATTCCCCATGAACTGCTCAATGTACCCGTTAATAAGTTAACTGGAGAAATAATTCATCTTATGAGTGTGCCGTTGGGTGTGGAAGACGGGGGCTTATCAGGCCTAAAAGTCACATACTCGCCCTCTCCCTGAACTCCTCTTTTGTTTACATTTAAATCACAATCAACAGCTGTAACCTCCTTCACAATGCCCTGCAAGTAAAGACATATATCCTTGCCAAACCAGATCCCTGCTCTCATGTGTGTCTGTGTTTACACATTTTGCTCTCTGCCGCTCAAACCAACACACACCCCTAAAATACCAGAAAGCTAAATGCATGACCCCAGTGTCTGGCACATGCTTGGTTACTGGATTCCTATCAGCTGCGCTAAAGCAATAAAAAAGTACAGCATATGTAGGACCAAACATACATGCTTCATTGGGTTTATGCAACACGTTAACCCCTGTGCTGCCTAATTTGCTGGAGTCAGATGGAATAGGTCTGGAGAATGTAAATTACCATTACTGACAGCTGTAGCAAACAGATGTGTGTCTTTCTCACATTCGTTTTTCTAGTTGTCAGATAGAGTTGAGAGAGAACTGTCCTCTCTTTTCAAATAGTTTGACAGGGTCCTGAGAATCAAGGTTGGCAGTCTTTTTGGAAATCTCCCGCTCAAGTGCTGTGCAAGCAACTGTTTGTTTGAGCTGTTGCTAAAGTTGGCACCTTCAGATACGCTTTCTTACTCTTCACACTAAACCGATGCATTGTTTTGTCCATACAAAGAAATGTACCTGATGGACTGGCTGAAAAACAAAGGTACAACCAGCCACCTTTCACTCTCAAAAAAGTGTTTGTCCCATTTTGAAATGAATCTGACTTAATTAGGAGGCAGCGAGAGTACACAGAAAGCATTCCTTAATTAGCTTAGGCTGGTTCTTGTAACCAGATCCACTGCATTAATGACAACACAGCCCCTGTGAAAAGCATCATTGTTCTCAAGATAATTGTCCTTTTAGTTAACGCGGCTCGGGAAGGGCTCTCCTTGTTAGAGGAGCTGGCTGGGACCAAGGACAGGCACAGCAGGCAGGGAGGGAGGACTCATACTGGCACTGTGCCCATGTGACAAGCACACTTGTCCCCTCTGCTGAAGTCCCCTTGGTATGCAGTGGAATTAGTCGTCCCCAGGGTGTGGCACTAGGGGGCTGGTCATTAATTATGAAGCCTGAATTTAATGAATGAGGGGCAATCAATAAAATAAAGAAGATGTATGCAAATAGCATGCTGATTATGCTACATAATAGCATGTCATATTGTTGGCCTAAGAGAGCACAAAGTCAATGCGGAGATGAAAGAACAAAAGTTTAATTCCAGCTTTTCTGTATTGAAAATAATGACATTTTTGTTTAGCTGTTTATTTGGATATAGCCTCTGACCTGCAGAATCTCATTAGCCAATCAGATTGTGTTTCAGATCTTATCATTGCTGTGTTGTATTTCGTAGTAAGAGCAGGGGCAGAGACGGGGTCCAGGAAACGGTGTGACCGGCTGGAATTTGAGTCAGATCCCTACTGAGGTCTGAGGTGTAGGGGTGTTTGTGGCACTGTTGTTAGGACTGATAAGACCTAGAAGGGAAAGGAAGAGAGGTTTGTTCACCTGCTTGGATCTGTGCCCATGCACTGAGATCTTCATTGTATGCAGCCAGCTGGAGCTGTTGGAAACTTTATACCTGCCTTTAAGCAGAGAGGGAGGGCAGCCAAGAATTAACTGCTGCCTCATCCTGGCAGCAGCCGAGGATGCTGTCTGGCTCCATTCATGTGCTGCGTGAGAGGACAGACAACAGGAGATAAGGCTGGCAATGTATGGCACCGAGAGTAGGATCACCAAAGTATTACCAAACTGCACTTAATGGATCATTCTAGGAATATGATTTATCTTTGTATTTGTCTATACAGTATGTCTATACAGTACACTGTTTATTATTTATTTGAACTATAATTAATCAGGAAAGTCCCATAGAGCTTCAGAATCTCTTTCAGGGGAGTCTTGGGGGGAGTCATTGTACATACTGTATTGTTACTATTGGGGGAGACCAGAGTTCCCGGAGGAAGCCTACGCCGACATGGGCAGAACATGCAGGCTCCGCATGGAAAGGCCACACCCATTGTAACATGTAACAAGCTCATTGTAACATGTTGGTAATAGTTTGTTGTATTCGTTGTCAAAAGGACTAAAGAGTAGTCTGTTGACTTAACTGGAGAGGGTTGGTTTGACAGTCTCAGACGTGAAAACCATCTTCTCCATTAGAGGACAGTCCAAGGAGAGCCCCAGAAACAGGTGTTGACCCTGTCCAGCCTCAGAGTATATTATTGACCAAAGTCCAACGGCTGAATTGATTACTTTATTGTATTGCCATGAACCTCACTGGCCGGAGACCTCGGGTTGACCCTGGCTGGACAGAGTATCACAGTGACCCTCACCTTATCTGAAGAATTATGTGGCTTTGACCTGTTCCCTAATGGTGAGGTCCTGACCCTCTCAGGCTCGGCCTGAGCATTGGGCTAAAGTGAGCCTGTGCAGCTCTGTCTTTGGTGTCAGTGGAGGTAATTTAGATGCTGGGGGTAGGCCAGGGTCCTGCAGGGGCCATGGTGCTTTTGGGCTGACCCAGTGGCTTCCTTTGACCTACAGTGTTTACGGTGTCAGCAAAAAGTACACATTTGTCTTCACCACATTCCATAGATTATTGGAAATGCCTGCATCTTTAGTTTTCTATCAAACAAAGATTTTTTAGTGAAAGAGCTGATTGAAAATATGTCAGTGTATTAGTTTAGACTTTACCTCTGGAACCATTGTGAGAAGTGCGAGGCAGTCATTTTGTACTTTAGTGTCTTTGTGACTATCCTGACAGGGTACAGACTATTTCCTGTTCTGCCATTTCCTATTTCCAGAAAGCTGACAATAAATATGTCGAGGCAGCCTTTTCCTGTGACCAACATGCTTTGTCATTTTGGCTTCATCGACAAATACGGTACTTAAAAATACTTCTGTAAAATGTTTAATTGCACTATAGTTCGTCGTCTGTTCAGGGCCATAGTTAAAATTGACTTACGTTGCATCAAACTCAGACAAAACTAAAGGAGTGTTCCATACATTACATACCTGCCTGGAGAGGGGAATGTATGGCTCCACCCACACAACTGCCAGCTCCTGTGTAATAACCACTAACCAAACAGATGTTCTCCAAAATACCCGTTAGGTCTCACCACTTTGGGACAAACAACTCAAACAGGCATTTGAAGGTTTTTCCTCTTGGACACACATCTTGGTGCGCGGTGCCGTCATCTCACTCAGCCCCAATTAACACTGGAGGCCAACTGCATTGATTGGGAGTGGCATGTTATTGGACGCGTGAGCTTGGAGCACATTGATCAAACAGCGCTAACCATGAGAAAATGTTGATCCGCAGAATCGCTAAGAAGGAAGCATTAGCGTTTATTGTCTTGATGCCGCGGCTACAATTAGTTGACAATCATGCGCGCGTATCCCGGTTGGGCGTGTGTGCTTTAAAGTGGCAGTCTGTCCAGCTCCTTGCGGTTTAAGGTGTATAATAGACACGCGCCACGCCAAACGCATACTCATTGGGGGCTCCTGCTTAAAGAAGGGGTTATTTTCTCCTTTCATCTAATCCACTCCGGCTCACACAAGGCACAGACGCTCTCTGCCTCTCAGACAGTCAAAGGGCAAACCACTGCCCCACCTCCTGTAGGTGCACCTGGCATCTGGGAGTCCACTCGGATTACATCTTCCCAATTACTGGCTATGCACTAATTAGTAACCTTCTCATTTTACACCGGCCCTTGTGCTGTTAAAATATGAACGCATCTGTCAAGGTTGGCTCATCCGGTTCTGCCGCTGAGGACTGCCGGTCAGGTTGATGCGACGGAGGATATTGATTAGGGCTGGGTACCGCTAAACGATACCAGTGTGGTATTGAAAAAATAATGAAGGTACTACCAGTATCAAAACATAAATTGGTACCGAAAGAACATTTTTCTTTAGAAAGCAAATTTTGATGCCTGATGGGTCTGAGACTGCACTAAAGGAAGTCCCTTAAAGGCACGATACCCGATGAAAGTAAATTCAATTGATAGTTGTGGTCCAAACTCATTGCTAACTTTCCTCACACATTTCTAAAATCCTGTTTCTTCTGAGACATGAGTTTATAAGCACATTTAGCTACTGACAGGGTCACTTTTTAGGGTCATAGTCACGGAAATGCTAGAAAACTAGCCGGCAAATCATAAAATTGACAATAAATGCTTTATATTTAGATGCACTGTATTATTGCCAGAAATGTCTGCTTTTGCAATACTAAAGGAGGAAAAAACTAATTTCATTCCACTACTAGGACAAAAATCAGGTATAGTTTCACCTCAAATAAATGATAAATACATTTTTTTTATTTTTTTTCAACTAAAATAAACAGTATTTTATTGAACAAATTATGATTATTGTTTTATGGTTCTACAACAAAACTAACAATCAAGCACGAGTATAAATGACTTGATTTGAGAATATTAGTCTTGCTTAGGCAAATAAATTTATAGAAATCTATTGAAAACACCTTAGAACAAGTGGTTTAGGTTAAATGAAGCACTAAAACTTAACTCCTCAATCCAGCTCAAATTTAGATCAATAAGATGAATCTGGTTCATTTAAACACATCTAGATACTTCCTCTTTTGTGTAGATGACAAATAATTTAGTACCGGTATTGAAAAAAGTATCGTTCAGGCATCGGTATCGTAAACCAAGTATCGTTAAACTACTAGTATCAGGAAAGAAATGAACGATACCCAGCGCTGTTTTTGATGCGTAATGGCTATATGTAAATCACCGGCATGTAAACACCTCCCGCTGAACAGCTGTGCGAGAGGCAAACCCTAACATGTGCGCACATCGGAGGGAACACACACTGGGGATCATTTAAGCTGTCATCTTGTAATTTGTAGTGGCACTCAACTTGAACTTTGAGGGTGAGTCGGTTAGGCCCGCTGCGTTTCTCACCTCTTTGTGAGCGTGTTTTCCTGTGTGCATGCACTGAACTCTGCACAAACATGGATGACTTCACTTCTGTATGTTTTGCTGCAGACTTGTGTGTGTTTTTATTAGGCCTGTGCTCGCAGCCTTATGGCTTGGGTCCCACTTGGCACGTGTAATGATTCCGCACTCACAGAGCGGCCTAAGTGAAAACTCCCCGCTCCATAGTGATAATTCATTCACAATATTCCACTTTATTTAGTTCTGTGCATTTTGAGCTTTATTCTCGGTCCCTTTCATGTCACGCGCTAGATTTGTTTGTATGTCACTCCACTTTTCTTTCGCTCCAGCTCAGCTCTAAAGGTAAACATTTGGGGGCAACATACTCATCTGTAACAATATGTTTTTCTTGAGCTTTTTGTCTTTTGTGTATTTATATTAGTCACTCGTGTATGCACTACGAGCTAAGAATACTGCATATCCATCATTCATGTGCATTGTTCTGGCTGCATGTGGTTTTAAGGTCTATGCTCCCACGCATTAGCCCCATGTTAGCAGTGTGCCTACAATCACATGCTTCATATGAGGGCTGGGCGATATGATGATAAAAATCGAATCGTGATCTGATCTCCATAACAATCTGCTTTTTTGGGAACGTTGTCATATCGTGATTCAGTGGTTTTTAGGTTTAACACAGCTCTGAGTTCAAATACTGACACTTTTCTCCACTCACTGCTTCAACAGGACCGAACCAGGAGAAAACTAGGTAAACCAGGACTAAAATTGGACAATATCACGGACTGACAGTAAAACAAGTAAACCAGACTAAAGCAGAGACTGAAATCAATGTCTAAACCAGGGACAGGATGAAACAAGGATTACCCTGGACTAAACCAGGACTAAACCAGGACTAAACCAGAGCTAAACAAGGTCTAAACCCAAAAACTCAGTCAGAAATAAACAGAGAGCTAACTGGGTCTAAATCAAGTCTGAACCTCGACAATGTCACAGACTGACTCATTAAACTGCGACTAAGCAATGAGTGTCTAAACTATGCAAGGACTGAAACTCGGACTAAAAAATGGCTTTAGTCGCCTTTCAAAGACAATATACACATGAATCATGAGAAAATCAAACTCGTGATTTAAGCTAAAGAAAATTGTATTAAGTTGCCGCCCAGCCCTACTTCATATAGATCTCCCAAGAGACACTTTTCGTCTTAGTTCGGACCGCAGATCCTTGACTTTTACTCCAATAAGTATCAGGCATTCAACACAGCATAATCGCTTTTGTAATAGTCTTAATCTTGTCCGGGGAGGTGACGCTGCCGTGCTAACTGTTGTCTCTAAGCTCTCAGACCAGATGTGGCAGCCTTGGTAATGTTCCTTTGCTGATGTCACTCCTTTGCAGCAGCGGTTCGACAAGATGTTGTGGCTGACAGACCGTGTCATTTCGAATGCACCACTCTGGCTCATAGGGCTGATTTATAACTACCAGGTGCTACAGAAGGCATGGGCGACAGAAGCGTTGGCTCTTTCATTACACTGGACAAACAAGGCCTACAGTGTGCGCAGACAACTGGGCCAGCTCCTCGCCACTGTCGCTGGTCAGGAGCAGAACATTCTGGGTCATTCCTGCTAAATGGGGACATATCACTTGCTATTTGATCTTAGGGTAGATCTCCATACCTTGTTCTACTTATTCTTATGCATGCCCTATAGTTTTATAGACTTTTTTTTTTTTATATATATATACCTTTTTTTATAGTTTATTATATTATGTATCATTATTACAAGTTTATGTTTCATGTTGCACGAGTACACCAAAGACAATTCATAGTCTGTGAAACCTTCATTGGCAATGGCAATAAATTCTATTCTGATTCTGATTCTGATCAGGGAGAAAAGTAGCCAATTAGTTTTGCTTTATCCAAATACAACTTCATTCGTCTTTCCAAAAATGATGGTGATGAAGCTCAAAATAATATTTTTACAATAGCAATTTTTCTTTCTTTTACTCTCATTACATACACTATAATTACCATAAACTACGCTGTAACAGTGGGCACATTTCATGCTAAAGTGTTTGAGATCACAAAGAAAGAAAGAAAGATTTTTTTTTTAAACACTAGTATTTCTAAAAATAAAAATTCTAAAATGTAAAAAAAAAAAAAAAAACAGCTAATAATAGTGATAGCTTGCCCTTTATTTATTGTATCTTACTACCCTTTACTGTTTGTCATTTCTTGAGCTCTGCACCAAAAATTATAACCAAAATGCGGGTTTAGACTGACTTCCATCAGAGTAACAGAGTGGACATCTCCACAGTGGCTTCATTTGAGTATTTTAGTGTTATAGACCTGTTAACAACTATGAAAAAAAAACCTGAGAGGAGGAGTATTATAGGCACGTCTTTCCAGTACTTCCAGAAATGCAACATTTATTTATTTAGTTTAACTGCACTTAATTGATAAGGGAGCAAGTACATTCAACAACACATTACAACATTCATACCCAAGGCTGTCCCTTATTGTATTTGAGTTCCAAGTATTTGTAACTCAAGTAGAGACACTGTGATTGGGGACAGGGCTATCTAAGTTTGAAATTTCAAATAGTTGGTTTAAAGAATCTTCGATGTAAGACACTTGTGATTACCTGTCAGAGAAAGTGCCGTTCTCTTTTAGTCAACATTTATCTCCTTATTTCTGAATGTTCTCCAACAGCAGAGGTCTCTGAACACTTTGTCAGTGTTTCAGAGCCCTGGAAAGGCTTTTGAAATACTTCTGCATTTCAGTACTGAGCTATCTTTCAGCAGTGCCCTCCAGGCCAACTTGTTATGTGTTTAACAAGTTTTCTTTTTGTTTTTTCGGTTTCCTCTGTTGACAGTTCCACATCACAGCTTTACTTGGCAAGAATGTACCGCATCTACCTGGGTTTGCCTAGGAATCTGTAACTTTTATATGGTTTAGTCCAGAGTCCTTTCTTATCTGACGGAGAAATGTTCATTTTTTGAAATGCATAAGCAATGTATATAATTTATTGGATACATTTTTTATCCTGCACTTTTGGAATGGCAAGAGAAAATAGTGAAATGCCCTGTTTTTTTCATACATTACGGCCTCATGAAAAGTGCATTCATGTTGCCAAAGAATTTCATTTTTCTTTTCTCTAACTCTTTGTCATTTATAATGACTTTAGCAAATGTGATGTGGTGAGTGAATGTTCAGCCGTGCTAGTCTTCAAAGGAGCCCTCTAATTATTTATCCAGGATATCCTACTCTCGTGTTAGCAAGCAAGTGGTGCCTTTGCAGCTCTTTCTGTCGAGAAATTATAGAATAGTTTCCAGCGAGGCCGTCTTTTCTCCCTCCTCGATGTGCAGCCAATGTGTTCCCATGCCTTCATATGCTACAAAGTTTCTGTTTACTTCCTGACTACTCCACCACTCCGCTTTGGACCCAGACAGCTTTCACCCACATCGCTCAGGTTTCGCAGTCATTTGACCTTCGCATAGCTTCTAAAGGGGATCTTATCACCCTACTCAGGTTCAGACGTTTAACCGAACACTGGGCTTAACCCGGAGCCTTGTGCCATTGCCACTACATCAGCCCCTAAAGCTCCTCCCTGCATACCACTGTCACCGACCGGGCTGCTACCGAATTACGACTGCTACTATTTGTGCCTCTTGGCTTCTACGCAGCCCTGGCAATAACATATGAATTGGTTGCCCATGCGAGGTGTTTTTCTGCACCGGTATATGTGTGTCTCTTTAAGAGCGGCCTTTGGAGGTGGATATTTGTCTAATTCCAGGTGCTAGAAAAGCCTGTGTTTTACCAGGTGCAGCACTGGGTCATTATAGAGGTATTTGTTTTTCAGATTACATAGAAGAGCCTGGGATCGCAGACATGTTATTCATGTTCGCTGTCTGTTTGTCCATGCATATACTTTACATTATATTCTAATTCACAAAGTTACACGTTGAAACCACGGCTCTGAAGTGCAAGAAATATCTATGCATTATGCTAATAATTCTGAGAATAATCCACATGAAATTGGCTCCAATCTGTTCGATCCTTGTGAGCTGTGGAGTGGTGGTTTTTGCTGTGGCTTGCAGGGAGAGTTATTGGGAACAAATTGAAAGCGGTGCTCGTGGCCGGACAGTTGACGGCCTCTCTACAACATTTACATAAAGCTGTGATAATAAACTGTTTTATCATTGGACTGCTAATCAATATTGTGGCTTTTTAAGGTTTAATATTTCAGTGGTATTGATTATTTTAACAAGGACGTACATGTTTGTGGCGGACTGCTGCTTGAAAACGTGTTTGCATTTCTATATATTTTTGGATAGTATCTTTCCTATAGCGCCCAGCTTCAGATATACCGGTACTCTTATTCTGGTTAGCTTTCCGCCCGTAGCTACTTACTGAGCAAATCAAAAGAATATCATGTCCTCCATGGATTTCAATAGGGTGCATATTTTAAACATCTATCATAACCAAACAGTGGCTTCGAAACTAGCACTCATTGGCTGACCGTTCTCAGGAGTGCTCTGCTTATGCATGGCTAACACCACACCTCTTACCACTGTTTATCTTTGGATATCTCTCTGCTTCACATCTCCCAAAGAGACGATGCTCTGAATCGTGTTTTCTGATTGATTAGTACCAGGCCGTCCAGTATACAAAGTCTCAAGTGTTCTCTCAGCATTTCTGCCTTTCTCCACACTATGGGAAAGTTCACACTGGATGAGAAAAATGTCAGTTCCATGTCAGACTGTTGCAAATCTGCTAATGCCCGTGTCTGTTGGTCTAAAATTGAGCAGAAATGGCGGATGTGTGTCTAAATAAATCAGATCAGTATCTTCTTAAGTCTTGTGTGAACTGTGTTCCCTTCATATTCATGTGTTTAGCCTTTTAATTGATAATGTATTCAATAATATATTCTCAGCATCCCACAGTTGATGGGATATGTAGTAGCTAAAACATGTTGTTGTCTCTAATTATGACTCTAATGACATTTTATTGTTATTGTTGTTGTTTTTTGTTTTAAATTGTGTTGCAATTGCCTCTTGATCTGTGGATCTTAATGATACATTCCTGGTTAACTAATGGTTCATTAAAGAATAAAACAAAGTCCTAAACTTTCTTTCCGGTGGGTGCTTTTATACAATTTGTGTGAATCACAAAGCCTTTTTGCCGTTGTGAGCTACTTCTAAAGCCGGGATCTCCAACCATTAGCTCGGGGCTCGCCAGCCCTTTCTAAGTAGCTCGCCAAAGGATTTCTAGGTTTCTACATGCATGATAACTTTTATTCTTTTGAAAATGTCAAACATACTCTCACAACATTTGGGCAAATATTGTATATAATAAAGAGGAAACTCAAGTCATTTTGTTGACTATCGAAACAACTTCTTTGTTACAGGTGAATTCGGCACTATATCTGTTTTGTTTTATATTACAAACAATGAAATTAATAAATTAAATTAGTTGGTGTCCATTTTTATCTTTCCTCACACATCTGTAACATCCCAGCACTTCACTGGGATGAGTTTATAAGCACATTTAATTTCATAACTTGTGGGGTCACTTTTTAGGATCACTGTCACAGAAATGCTAGAAAACTAGCCCAAAAGCTCATGAAATTGATATAAATGTTTACATTTAGATGCACAGTATTATTTTCCCACTAATGTCTGAGTTTACAATATGCTCAAAGAGGACAACGGCATTTTCATTCCACCACTTAAAAAAGAATCAAGTATATGGGGCCTAAAGTTGCATAGTTACACGTGTTTATTCGAAGCATACAGTAAGTAGCTCACTTAGCCATTTTTGTTACATGAAAGTAGCTCACTGCATGAAAAAGGTTGGAGACCCCTGTTCTAAAGCATAACCTGGAGATAGTTTCTTTGCGAGGGGTGGGTTATTGTTTGTGATTAAAATGTTTAAAATTATATTATAGAAACATACAATATGAAATGAAAGATTTAATTAGATAAAGTTGCTTATGAAGTAATTCGTCTTTGATAGCTTATTTGCAAAATACTATGAGTAATCTACCTGCAGTGCCTCCAGGATACACTGGCTGAACACACCTGATCTAAATGGAAAAAGTTGCCTCCTCAAAGCTCCTTTCGTAGGAAAATACCTTGATTGTAATTCGTAATTGCTCTGGCTGTAGCACTTCTTCCCTGGCATTTAAGCTGGAACCTGGGTGACCGCTTTCTTATAATATCACTAATATAAATTGCAGTGTGACATTTAGGCTCGGTTGTCAAAATTCAAAATGGTTGTGAGAAGATATAGAAATAGATTATGTTGTGATGTCTCTCTATGTGAATGTTTGAGTGAAATGATGCCACCCCCCCATGCTGGCTGTTAATTGGCGGGAGACTGGGAGACTTCCTGCTGCGTCCTCACTGCTTGCCTTTGCTTTGCCACCCCGCCAGCTTCCTCGCCAACACGCGGCACAACCCTGTAATTAACCTACAGCTAATTAACTTCTTCTAATTACACCAGCATGCTGTTTCCATTGCACCCTTCTGAAAGTGAGGAGCCCGTCCCCCGAGGACGCTCCTTATACCTCCCCAGTTTATCTATCTCATAGTAACATGCAGCTCTGCCCTCATGTCGCTTTCTGTGCTTTTCTCCCTTCCAAATGACTTTTTCTTCTGTTATGCAACACAAAATGGATTACCGGAATTAGATGGTGTTGCATAAAGGGTAAAATCATTTTCAAGGTTCTATTTCAAGTCTATTAACAAAAGAGCCAATTGATAGTGAGTACAAACAAATCAATTTTATCTTCGCCAGACCATTGTTGCTTGTGCTGATTGGTTGCTAAATTGACCGCTGTAAAGCATAAACAATCAGTGTTTTGTCTTCTGGGTGTTTGAGTTGCACATATTATAATCAGCGAGCATTGTTTTTTTTGCTCTTGGGTGATTTTATTTAGTATTTAGAAACCTGATCTTCCTATAACTCTTGATATAGTTTGTATACTGTAGATATTAGCCACAGTTGCAGTTGCTCTACGTTTGGGATACATTTAAAGGAATAGGCCACTATTTTCCATCCTGAGATATGTTCTTACCTGAGCTTAGATGAGTTGATGCATACCTGTCTGGTCTTTGTGCGTGCCCTAAGTCACGCACAAAGACCAAAGATGTTGTTAGCATTTAACATGATTAGCATATTCCTTTGGAGCCAGACGGGGGTGAAGTTAGAAGCCACCAAGCTCGTCCACGTTTACCCTATTTAAATACGGCTTCGACGTCAGCGCAGTAATATCTTCACTCTCTTGCTACAATATAGTACCCCTTTTTATCAGCTTAGAAAATATACTTGGATCGTGTACCTACTCACATAACCAAATTTAAATAGGGAAAACATGGAAGAGCTTGGCGGCTTCTAACTTCACCCCTGTTTGGATCCAAAGGGACATGCTAACAGGCTAAATGCTAGCAACATATTTGGTCTTGCATGACTGAGGGCACGCACAAAGACCAGATAGGTACGCATCAACTCGTCTAAGCTCACGTAAGAACATATCTCAGTATGGAAAAACGGGTGGCCTATTCCTTTAGGCTCAGTTTGAGTATTGGCTCATCAACAGAGTGGTCCTGAAAAACTGACATTGTCGCCTTGTTTTGCGGGTTCCCCCTGCTGCTCTGACTGCAGTCATTATGGACGGCTGATTCGGCCCCCGTTGAGAGACTGAGTTTTTGTGCCTGATTTCCCTACTGGGTGTTCGGGGGGGGGGCTGTGTGGTGTACATGTTATGGGGTGTCTCTCACCCAGCAGCCTTTGGGGTTGAGGGGCGTGTCTAAGCCCTGAAGGCGGTGTGTTTCCCTGTGTTCTTCCATTTTGTTGCTGGCTTGAGAAGAGTAAATTTGACTCACAAACATCCGCTTGTGTCTCGTTCTTCTCCGCCACAAACTAAACAGTTGTAATTTCCTCCATAAAAGTCAATAAACCCTGTGCA
>OMNZ01052135.1:41936-88996 GCA_900303255.1 Lesueurigobius sanzi
TAACATTGGCTAGAAACATCATAAAAAGTGTAGAAAGCAGATAAGACAAATTATCTGTATCTGCAAGTATTTTTGAACTGAAAACAAGAAATAGGATCTCCTTGTATCTAAAATAACTAAAAATGTCTTATTGCACATAAAAATTGCACAATAAATTAACATTTTCTTTCAAATAAGGGGGAAAATCTTATTCCATTGATATCCTTGCATCTCAAAATAACCAAAAATGTCTTATTGCACATAAATATTGCACAATAAATCAAAATTTTCTTTCAAATTAGGGGAAAAATCTTATTTCATCCTTGCATCTAAAATGACTAAAAATGTCTTATTGCACATAAAAATTGCGCAATAAATCAACATTTTCTTTCGAATAAGGGGAAAAATCTTATTCCATGGCAGATTTTCCTACTTGGTAAGTTAGAATGGCTGAAATGAAGGTGAAATATACTTAATTCTAGTCATTTAAACTTTTTACAGTGTACAAAGCCTTACTATATGGTGGTTTTGAAAGTGTGTATAAAATTACTGGCATGTTTTTCGCACAAAAATTGTTTATGTGTTGATGGCGTTGTATTGTGCTGCCCAGATACAGACTGTAAATTGTGCTATTGACTATGCTAGACTTTTGCTGAGTAAACAAAATATCTCTTCCCCGTCGAGACTAATGTATGCCGTATTAAACCCGATTTAGTTGATTACATATTTTTTAGCTCCTCTATGTTCACCATTTTGACTATGTTAATGAGAAAAACAAATGCATGCCTTTATTGATAATTAATTGTAGCAAAACTGAGATAAGCCCTGGCCTCACTTCGCCTCAGGACTACAATGGTTCTTCCATCAATGAGCATGTCCCCAGTGCAACATCAAAAGCCTTCTCCTGCTTTATCAATAAGAACCCTTCCTTCCCACATCTTCCTGTAACTTGCTTAGCGTTCACGCCATTGATTTTCCAATAAGCACCCCGTACCCTGCGGTGGCTGGCCTGGCTCTGTGATGGCTCAGAGACCAAACGCAGACGAGCAACATCACTGAGGGACACCATGCACTAATGCTGGCTGTATGGTTAAAGGGCCTCTAGGCGTATTAAGAATCACCTTTTTTTTTCGAGGGTTACTCTCTCGCTGCTGATGCAGTAGCAGGAAGGCAAAGATCTGAATCATATCTGCAGTCCAGTCTTCAGTGTGGCGAGGATAACCAGGAGAGAGGGGCTCCTTGGGGCTCAGACCAAACCGAAGGGGGGAGATCAGACTTGCTTGTGATGTGTTGGTTCCATATATAGGGCTGGCTGATATAGATTGAGCTTATTTATCTTACAGTACTATTCAAGTAGAGGTGAGTAATATATCACCTGCAAGATAATGTAGAAGCACTTTTACAATATTGATGTCAAGAAATGACCAAGAAGCTGCAAAACTGTTGCTAAAAACATAAAATGAAATGTACTTTATTTGTAATCTCTCAAAAAGGTATAAAAATTTTATTTTTCTCTGCACTTTTGCGGTAAATTCAAGACCATTTTTTTACAAGCACATTATTACATGGTTTGCAAAAATATCACCTGAAAGTCCCCCTAAATATCAAGATATTATTTTTTGTTATTATCACCCTCCCCTATATTAAAGGAAAGTAATGAAATTCCTGTCCAAACAATGAGCTGTTGTTGCATCAGAATTTGCTGATCTGCCATCAATTAGATCATTCAGTTTAATTCTGCGGCCCTTCTTTTCAGTGTAATCTTATTTTGGTGGATAAAGCCGACTGAAAGGACTTTTAGGACAAGCTTTGTTTTTATTTTCTGTTCTTACTCCTACACTGCAAAAAGTGATCTAAAATATTTTCTTGAAATACTATACGTATATTTGCCCATTTAAGCAGGTAAGTAATATCTGCCAATGAAACACGTATTTTGGTTCTTAAATTAAAAAAAACAATATATATATTGTACTTAAAATTAGATAATAAAATAATAAATAATAAAATTAGATAATAAATCTAATTTTACAGCAAAAAATGTGTTTTTTCTTATTTAATATGCAAAAAGTCTTCCATTGGCAGATTTTATTTCTTGACAAGTCAGAATTTCTCCAATTGAGGTCTAAAATACTAAATTTCAGTAATTTAAACTAATAAAGATATCTCTTTTTGCAATGTAATGCTATCTCTAACAGACAGTTCTCATTATGTACAAACTATACACCTGCACTGTTGATAGCCTGTCATGCAGATATAATACCATAATTTAAGTCACTATAAGTATTATAAGTCGCACTTTTTCTTATAGTTTGGCTGGTCCTGCGACTTATACTCAGGTGCGACTTATATATTAATTAATATGTTATGTTAACATACCAGACACCTATTCAGTTGGTTGTTTATGCTTCGTTTAGCTGAATAACCATCAAGTGTTACACTAGCATACCATACACCTATTCAGCCTGTTGTTCTCTATTCTATTGTTATTATTATGACTTGCCTTTTAAGATGAAATGTCTGTTCTTGGTCTCGGATTTTGTAAAATATATTTCCCCAAAAAATGCGACTCATCAGTGCGACTTCATGTCTTTTTTTCTTCTTCATTATGTATTTTTTGGTTGGTGCAACTTATAATCCAGAGCCACTTATAGTCCGGAAAATACGGAAGCTTTTCACATTAAGTACCACCTCATAAAATATTTACCTTCCAAGTACCACCAGGCCTAGATCTGGATCAAATCAGGACTAAACTGGGTCTAAAATGGACTAGATTATATCTCTAAACTGGATGTAAACCATGTCTAAACCAGGAAAACACTTAACTTAAATGCGTTACTGAAGAATAGTCTCAAATACACGTACCACAGTTTGAGAACCAGTCTAAATTATCTAGGTAGGAGGTCTTGGTCGGTGATATATCCATATTTCTACTTCACTGCTCAGATTAGATAAACCATAAAGGGTTCTCTAATCTAAAGGTTTTGTGGTTATTAGCATAGACCTTTTTTTGTCACTTTTTCGAGCACCTCCTCTTCGGCCTCTTCTACTCGTTCCGTTCTTGCTGGGCATTAAGGCTCTAAACAGGTGTGACCGAGACGGCAGACCTCGCAGAGACAAACAGTGTTGTATCAGTGGGCCCATCTGCGACTTGCCGACTCCAGACAATCCCATTGCTCATCAGTAACCGCTGCAGCTTATTGAATTACACCATCTTGATTTTAAAGGGCAATCCTGTTTTCTGTAAGCAGTGGACACTGTGCTCCGAGCTTCAGTCTGGAGACATTATGTGATCCTGTCTGCCGCTAATTGTCGCAGGTATTTTACGGGCAGTAACAGTAACCCTTATACTGTGTGAGTCAAAGCAGCGGCAAGGGAAGGGGAACTTTTGAGGCCATTAGTGAGAAGAAGAAGAAGAAGAAGAAGTGTTGATAATAACTCCGGATTTAAACACCTGGATGACTGAGAATCCTGACTCCTCGCATGTGGGCCCCTTGTGTCAGGGCTCGGTTGGGACAGGCACTGGAATCTGGAGGAGGAGTCGATGCAAAAAAATTACAGGAACAAGGTGTCAACCACTTCTGTGTTTAGACAGGACACTAAAAGGTAGAACGACCAATTTTCTTTTGCTAAAACTCTGCCAAATCATGTGACAACGTCTAAGTAAAGTGGAAATGGTGGATACAGATGGGAGAAAGCGGGGGGAAAGGTTGTCATTTACACTAGATCCAAATATATGATCTTACAACATACTTTCCAACATGCTAATATTGGTACAATAAGGCTGGAAACAGTAGAGGAGTTTTAGCCCAACTTGCCTCTCCCTGAATTCAACCAGGTTTAGAAGATTTATCAGTCTGTGGCTTCATATATGAGCGAGACCTAACATTGCGTCTCTGGTGTTTGGAATGCTTAGTCGGGCTTCTTTTGGTGATTGTGTTATTTCTCCAGGGTTTTTTTTCCCCCCTCTTTAGGAGCATTCAGGTCGACGAATCTTTAGGACATGCGCCGCGCTGAAAGGGCTTTTCATCAGACATTCATGAAGCGGCAGACAGACATTATCAATCTCCCCTCTGCCTCTGCGCTTACTATGTGACGGTGTGTGGGGGTCGACTCTATTCTGATCACAGCTGAAATTTGCATCGCTAAGTAAATAAGTAAATAAATCAAGTGGGTGCAGCGAATGTGCTAATCAGCTGAAACATGGCGGCGAGCGTGGTGCCGGGAAACTTTGCTCATGTAATATTCAGCACTAGCAGGTTAAAGGGCAGGCCGGAGTTATTGGTTTCAGCCCGATTGCCCCCTTTAATCAATGTTGGCTGCATCCCTTTAAATAAAATTATTAGCTCAGCAGTATCTGGTGCTATCATTTTATCTTTTCGGCACTCTAAATTGCTGCCTGTGTGTTGGGCCTCTCGGATGCTCGGGGCATGGCCAGGTTCCCAAATGCTCAGCTCCCATTTATTATTTCAGAGGCAAAACGATGGCTAGAGCGTTTGAGTGTGGAGGTTATTGGATGTTGAATATAAGTTGCGGCGAGGTACCCACATAGCTCATGTATTTTAAGCACATTTATGGCCGGCTTCCTCGTCTGTTCCTCATAGCCTGTTTTACTGTTGTACACACACAAGTTGGGAAGAAAGCAACGTTATTAGTATTATTACAGTTTTTTTTTCTTTTTGTTGGTTATGTAAATGCACCACACTCTGATTCATTGTCTAATTATCTCTCAACGAATCTATTTGATCCATTAAGTTAGCCTGTTTCTCTCTCTTTCTGACTGCGAGTTAATTAAAAACGGATGTAGGATTTGCAGAATATAAGATTAGGGGTGTTGTTTGGAAGGTGAAGATAAAAGATGGTTCCTTCCTGATATGGCAGGCAGATGAATCATGGACGGCTTATTAGTGCTTGTCTCAGGTATTGTGTTTAAGTGCCTAATCTACGGTAATGAGTGCCATGTCATTTTTCCCATTTTATCTCTATCTTTTATACTTTTGTCTTTCACCCTATGTGCCATGCATCCGGGTTGAATCCTTTTATTGTCTCTTTTTGTGTAATAGGCAAGATAATATCATATCAGATTACCCATTTCTTTCCCTGTCATTATCCTTGTGTATTTTCTACCCATACTGGTTGTAAATACAGCATAATAATAAAGTTCCCTCCCTTTGTGTCTTCACAGGCCTGGATGCGATGAACGCCTCATGTAGGCATCAGCATGGACAGCTGTGAGTCACCCGTCGTTTCTGGGACAGACAATGGGCTTGGCTCCTCACAACAGCAGAAACCACCACAGCCCTGGAAAGATCACTCTAGCTCACAGGTCCCTTGTACCAACCAGGCCTCTTCCCTGGACTCTCTGTCCATCCCCAGTCCATACTCATCACTTGGCCAAAACCCCAGTGCACCCCATGACGGGGTGAGAGAGCAGCCAAAGAAGACATCACCACAGCTGGACAGCTCTGCCACAGGCCAGCTGGGCTCCAGGAGAGAGGGCCTTGAGGAACAGGAGGGAGGGAGCTGTGGAGAGGAAGACTTAGAGGACTTGGATGAAATGGAGATTGACAGCTGTTTTCCAAGTCTCCAACCCTTTCCTGGGGTTACTATGACTCCAGGGGGAGGAGGGGGCATACCCTCTTTGCTGCGTCACCAGGCCACAAGGCATCAGGGAGCCCCTGACAGTGGAAGTGAAGGCGAGGAGGAGGAGGAAGAGGAGAGTAGTGATGTGGAGAACTTGGCCGGAGAGATAGTCTACCAGCCAGATGGCTCAGCGTACATTGTAGAGAGCCTCAGTCAGTTGATCCAAAGTGGTGGGAGTATGGTTCCAGGCCTACTCCCCACAAACTCTCTCAGTAGTGGGGGAAAAGCAGGGGAACCTGCTGGGACTGTCTACCCTCAGATCATCAACACGTTTCACATAGCCTCATCTTTTGGGAAGTGGTTTGGTAACTCAGACCAAGGATTCCCCAATACCTCAACCATGGCAGGCCTGAGCCCTGTTCTGCACAGTTTTCGTGTTTTTGACGTGCGGCACAAAAGCAACAAGGATTACCTAAACAGCGATGGGTCTGCCAAGAAGTCATGTGTATCCAAAGATGTTCCCAACAACGTGGATTTCTCCAAATTTGATGGGTTAGCCCTTTATGGCAAGGGTAAACCTATTCTTATGTGTTTTCTCTGCAAGCTGTCCTTTGGTTATGCTCGTTCCTTCGCCACACATGCTGTTCATGATCATCGCATGACACTGTGTGAGGATGAGCGGCGGCTGCTCGGGGACAAGCATGCATCTGCCATTATCCAGGGCATAGGGGAGGATAAGGAGCCCCTTATTAGTTTCCTGGAACCAAAAAATAAGAGTACTTCTCTGCCACCAAGCCTGCTTCCTGTCAACTCTGGTCAGAGCTTCTTTGGCACTTTTAGTGGTGTTCATATGGAGCCTGGAAGCAGCGGTGCAGGTAGTGAGGACGTCCTGAACAAAGACTCTGATTCTGACCTTGAGCAGCAACAACAAACATCACTCAGCTCAGTCCTCTCCCTCGGCGGGCTAAGTGTTCCCAAAGCTTCCACTCTTACCTCATCCCCAGGCTCTGCCAAAGACTCCAGTTCCCTGCCCAAACAGGTAGGGAGAACAGAGGAGCCTGTGGGGAAAGAGTTGGTTTGCAAGGGTGAGAATGGAGAAAAAGAACGACGTGAAACTATGGCCCACCTTTTGAGTCGGACTGGGGGCTCAGAAGAAGTGGAGGATCTGTTATTTAGAGAAGAGGAAGAGGAGGGGGAGGCAGAACACAACACAATGACTGGTGGTGGTAACAGTAGCAGCGGTGAAGCAGGGGAACAAGCTGTCTCAAACCAAAGCATTTCCAAATCTCCTTTATTAATGCCTAGTAGCGCTCTCCAGCCTTCTGCCCGCTCCTCTGCAGGCAGTTCCACACTCAGCAGCAAAGCCCCTGCTTCCACTTCCTCTTCTATTAAGGACGAGGGCTCAGCTGCAGACGGTGGAGGGAGGACCTTGGAGCTCCCTCTGAGCTTTAACTGCCAAGGGTCCACAGACTCTATGGCAATGGCAGCAAACACTGTCAGACAAAGTGAGGATGATCCTGCAGGAACTCCCACCTCACCTCTGTCCTCCAATGCTGCTGCTGATGAAAGTGCCAATCAAGATAGTGCCACAGCTCCAGAACCAAATGATTTCCCAGCAGAGGGAGAGGAGGAGAATGGCTCTCTTCTGCACCTTCACCACATGCACCACCATCATCACCACCTCCACTCTTCATCTCACAGCCACTCCCACCCCCTCACAGGGGGCTCTTGTGACCTCTCTGCTCTCAGTGAGTGCTCACAGAACCATGGGAGTGGAGCCAGTGGAGTAGAGTGTCCCAAATGTGACACCGTCCTTGGCTCGACACGTTCCTTGGGTGGTCACATGACAATGATGCACTCTCGAAACTCATGTAAGACGTTAAAATGTCCCAAATGTAACTGGCATTACAAGTACCAACAGACCTTGGAGGCTCACATGAAAGAGAAACACCCCGACTCTGGAGGCACATGTTCGTTCTGCACCAGTGGTCAGAGCCACCCGCGCCTGGCCCGAGGGGAGAGCTACACCTGTGGGTACAAGCCCTTCCGCTGTGAGGTAAGATACAAATAGCCTCCACGGTGCTCTACTTGCACATTTTTGTATCTTATCATGCATTTATACCTCCATGTCATTCACTGCAACATAGAAAAACATATTCAAAGAATCAAATTAATGCTATAATGCTTAATGCTGTTAAATTGTTTCTACAGGTTTGTAATTACTCAACCACGACAAAAGGTAATCTCAGCATCCACATGCAGTCGGACAAGCACTTGAACAATATGCAGTCACTGCAGAATGGAGGCACCATTTGCTCTGCGCAAGACCAAGTGTTTGGACATAACCCAGGAGGAGTGGTGGCTGTGCCCTCAGTTACACAGGCTAGTAGCCATCACCCTCCTCACCATCACCCCACTCAGTCCTCCAGCCACATGGGAGGGCAGTGTGGTGCACCTTCACCCACCAAGCTGAAGAACAAGCCAACATGGAGGTGTGAGGTGTGTGACTATGAAACCAATGTGGCACGGAATCTCCGTATCCACATGACCAGTGAGAAGCACATGCACAACATGATGCTCCTACAGCAGAACGTCACACAGATGCAACATGGCCGCCTGGGGCTAGGAGCCATGCCATCCCCATCTGAGGCTGAACTCTACCAATACTACCTAACCCAGAACATGAGCCTCCCACCAGGACTCAAGATGGACCCTGCTGGAGCTGAGGCCCAGTTCCTGATGGGGGGCTTTCACCTGGATCCAAATATGGCTGCCTTGGCTCCTGCACTTGGTAAGAAAAAACTGCTGCTTTAGTTTTGTTGTATCATTAGGTTACAAATAAAATATATTTGTAAATATGTGATTGTTCTGTCAAAGATTCTTCTAAGGTCTGCTATTTTTGTGCAAAGCCAGGCCTATGTCTAACTTGTGTGCTTTTCATAATTTAATAACTATTCATTCTATTTATTCAGTCTGAACAACTATTCAGGTATTAATTGGTGTCTAAATATGTAGTCCGTATTGCCCATTACTATGTTATGAATAGCAATAGAATACATAATTGTATCTGTGACAATGACTGTTGTAACTGAGCCGCTCTGATCTCTTCTGTCATTGTTTGTCGTTTGTTTCAGTTGGAGGAGAAATTCCAATGGATGTGCGATTGGGTGGTGGGCAGCTGGTGTCCGAGGAACTAATGTCTTTGGGTGAGAGTCTGTCACAGACAAGCGACCCTTCTCTGAAGCTCTTTCAGTGTGCTGTGTGCAACCGCTTCACCACCGACAACCTGGAGGTGCTGGGCATGCATATGGGAACTGAGCGCAGCCTGCCAGAGGAGGAGTGGCGCGCTGTGGTGGGAGACTCTCACCAGTGCAAGTTGTGCCACTACACCACACAGCTCAAGGCCAACTTCCAGTTGCACTGTAAGACAGACAAGCATGTGCAGAAGTACCAGCTCGTCGCACATATTAAAGAAGGAGGCAAAGGCAATGAATGGCGCTTGAAGTGTGTGGCCATCGGTAATCCAGTCCATTTGAAGTGCAATGCTTGTGACTACTACACTAACAGCCTGGAGAAGCTGAGGATGCACACGGTCAACTCCCGACATGAAGCTAGCCTCAAACTCTACAAGGTTAGTTCAAATACACAACACTGTAACCTCCCCTTGGTTTTTCACTGCCACAGCCATTTCATGTTCAATAAGAAGTCAGACTTGGCAAAATGTCAGTGGAATATTTACTACCATTTTAGGTTATTTTATCATCATTAGACAATCCCATATAGTATTAGTGATAAGTTTGGTGTAGCTAGCTGGTAGCTGCTACTGAACATACAGTAGCAGACACTGACATGTGGCAAGTGAGGCTGGTTGGTCTGCTAAGGGCTGAATCAGTAGGAGATGAATGAAGAAGTGTGAGGAGACAGAGGTTTGGTGCTAATACTCCTCGGAGCGGGAAAGGCTGAATCGTTCTCGACAGCTGTATTGATTTTTGCTGGACTTGGAGCTTCACCTTCTCCTCTAATCATTCCATAATAGCCAATGGATGAACACTCACCGAACAAATGGCCATAAATCTAACAGGCCTGATTCCACTTAGGTATCTATCCTATATGTCTGTGGCTTTAGCCACTCTACACTTAACCCAAACTGGCATAGCTGTGCACAAGTGTACACTGACCCACAAAGACCATATTAAAACATTGCCCAGTGCTAATATGAAATAATTATAGCTAAAACATCCCTGCTTCTTGCTTTGCATGTGGCCATTGGGTCTAGGGCCAAGAACACCTCACTACATTAGGTGTATGAATGAGTCAGTGTCTGATGAATGATGTTGGTCAGAGATGCTGCATACAGAAACATCAGCACTGTGCCTCAGTGGTGAACAGTGCTCCTAATTAACGTTGAAGTGTCATTGATGGGATTGAAAAAAAAAAAAGAAAAACATTGTGGATATTGGCGTGAGACCAAATCAGTAATTATTTTTAAATATTCAATATACTGTAGCTATAATGGCATTAGGAGAGTTACAGTATTTGCAGTAATGTGTTTCTGTAATTGTACAGTTTTGTTCAAACTAGAACTATAATTCTCCTTTAAACTCACTTATGACTATTTGAAAGTCACCCAACATGTGCAGTTCTGCTGCTCAATTGGCACCACAGAAAAGAATATTTATTGTCATGATTGCACAATGTACAAATGTGAGCACATTTCGATATACCTTGTTAGTGGTCGTGTTTGGTATTGAACTCTTACCCCGGGCTGCTCGAGATATTCTGGCCCACATTACATTGACTGTACCATCAGCCTGAAAAAGACAGGTCACTGACTGCTCACACCTTTTAAAGCTCTTATTGGTCTCCCTGGATACAATTCAGTGCAGAGAGTAGCCTATTTAAGTTTTATGATCCATGTGCTTTCCACTTTGCTGTAAGCCCAAAATGCAAAAGATGCTCTCGTCTTGAAGACAGTAGACATATGTCACAGTGCTGCTCAAGCAGAAGGGATTAAATATGTACAACACATCCAGGCATGATCATTTTTTATGACTTAAGCCTCTTAAGATGGCTCCATATTCCTTTAAACCAATTGATCTTCTGAGTAAGAGCATGTGCATTTGTCCAGAAGTTACCTGCTCACTCAGCCACAAAACAGGGAGGCCGTTTATGCCCTCTGCCTGAGAGACATGGTTAAAAAACAAAGATGTTCATTGCTTGACAAGAATTATGTCAGCATTTTATGACTCTCAAATGTGATTAGCGGACAACAAATGTATGTTTGTGAGGTCTCTTGGCAGCCCAGTCTCCCCACTTGACAATGTTACAGTCGGCGCAGTGTTGGATTTACTATCCTGGTAAAGATACTGACAGGCAGAAGCCCGCAGTGGGCCACAAGCACATAAACAAACTTGGAATATTACGTGAAGTACAAAAACAGGAAAAAATGCTATTAACATAGTACTCCCCAAAGAAATCTGATACAAATAGCACCAATTTGAACCTTTTTTGGGGAAAATAAATCATCGAGTCAGCATAAACACAGCCTTAGATGTGGGACAAGCGAGGGACACTTCACCCAAATCAAACTGGTTTGCATTAAACAGGGCCTTTGTGTGCACAGCTCCATATAAATTGAAGTCTGTAATTACAGGAATTAAAAAGGAAGGTTTAAACTGAGGGCTAAGCTGGATGGGATAATTTGAGAGTCTGTGGTATGTGGTCCATATTAGGGCTGTCTAAAAATATCACCTCAACTACCCCGCATACAGGAATGTTCCGAAAGACTGCTGAAGCTCCAGCGAGGCATCCTGATGCATAGGCCTCTGTACTCTGGTGTTGTCTTATCCTGATGAAAATGCTGATGCGTGTTAGGTGTTAGCCCTGGGCTACAGTATAGCAAGGCATGTTTGCATGCATTAGTCCCATGTGTGTTCATTAACATGCACTGTCCTGACCAAAACAAACACAAAAATTAACTATGGCTACTGTAATTTACTACAGTTACTGCGAGACATTTCATGGTTCAAATCCTAAAAGACCGACTCAGTGTGTACAGTTATTGTGATGCAGCATACAGTAACTCATTTTGCTCAGTGCTATTGTTTTCCCACCTCATTTTCTGTTTCCATTGTATCAGTAAATTTCAATCCTATCAGTGAATTTATTATAGGAATTGATTTTTACTGTCACATCTGAATGCAGTATGTATATTACATATTGCATTCGGTAAACAGTAGCCTTTGTGCCTCATATGTTAGTGAAGTGATTGGATCTGTCCAGCAGGCCTGTTATACACAGACATAATGGGTGGGGTTTAGGCCCAGCCACAGGCCTCTGCTTCCAGTCAGGGGTTAGGCAAAGGGGAGGAGTCCAGCCTAGGGTGGGGTGGTGGTGGGGGGGTTAGCTGGCTACCTTCCCCGTCTCAGGGGCCGGTACAATCGGCGGTAATTGAGATTGATTGGATGTTATTTTTCCTCTTGCAAATGTAGTCCATTAGCTTGGCACATGCATAATCAGTTTAGAGCACAGTTAGCCGAATGTAATCATGTTCCTCGGTGTCTGCTAGCACAAAATCCACTCCAGATGCCGTTTGGCAATGGAAGGAGAGGAAGAAAGTGCCGTCACTATCAGACAGGGAATCTTTAAAGAAAGTCCTCACACCCTGGAGCTGCTCCTCTATTGTACACACAAACTTTTTACATGTTCGCTGTATACAGTGTCTTCATCTCTCTCAACACATTTGATCACTCGCCGTTTTATCTGTCCTGACATACACTGGGTCATTACACAACATTTCAGAGAGACTTGGGCTATTTTCCCCTTCAGTGCAATCCAGAAGAATCAGTTAACATGGGAGAAAGAAAATGCCTCCACACCAGAGAGAGAGTAATCACAATGAAACCTAATAGAGGTGGAGGGGCTGTGATGTAAATGAAAGGATTAGTGGTTACATAAAAACGCATTAAGGTGTTTCACTGATGATCCTATTCAGCCAAACTGCCAGCTTCTCAGATACAGGAATGCTTGCCCCGCTGACCCCTTCCCATTAATGATCATAAGTACCAGCATTGACTCAATTGCTCTTGGACAATATTGAGCAGTGCACAGGGCTGGGTTAGAGCCACAAATGTTTGGATTGTGTCATGGAGAAATGAGTTTCACTACTTTTAAGTCAGACGAGGCTTTACTCGTGTCACGTCTGTGCATATACAAGACTTATTAAAAGGTGGGTCTAGCCACAGCTGGCAAATGTGCAGGTCCCCAAGCCTGGATAAACAGACTAGTGTCAGGAAAGACAAATTGTTTCCCAACAAAACATACATATTCATACGCTCTAGGCAGATGACTTCTTTGGATACTGTCAGAAATTAAAAGCCAAACAAAAGTAAGACACTTGGTTACATATAAAACTGATCCCAACAGCGTAAATGGTAAATGGAAATATATATTGTATTTTTTAAATCGCAAAGATCATAGCATTGAAGCAGACGTGACCCTGCACCAACCAAGCAGTCATTTCATTTGATGTATCTCAGTTTCAGCACAGGAGCCTCAAAGCCTGAATAAATGTGTGATGTCAACTCTGCCCATATCATCAGTATATGCAAAGATACAGATTATTTTCTAGGCAGAGCTCAGTAAATGAGTGAAAGGAATTATCCTTATACTAGTGCAAAATGTGCTGATGATTGCACTTACCTTTATTTACATTTTCCATTCAGATGATTTTTGGGAACTGTGGTTATAAAATCGTGCCAGGTAATGGGAGGTACTTCTGTAGGGAGAGGTCCAGTGGGCGCCAGGCTCCCCATCAGACATGTTTAAGAAGTGCACAGGGATGGAGGCAGAAGCAGCAGAATGAGCAGGGGCGACAGGAGGGTTGGGAGGATAGATACTCTGCTAATTATCATGGCTAGCCTATGATTGTTCAGTAATAGTGCTCAGTGGGAAAGGTTGCAGCAATTCCAGGAAGGGCTGAGCTCTGATTTACTGGTACTACCGCTCTAATAAAGCGCTTGCAGCACATCCTGGGAGACAGCCCATTCTCTCCTCTCACATGCACCAGCGTGTTAATGCACATACACTGATACAGAGCAGGCTGTGGCTCTCAAGTGCCAGACGACAACGGCAGCAGGCATATGAACTTCATCAATTACATCATTTATTAATTGACATTTATACCAATTTTGATCACATCCTTCACTGTGCATGTGATCAAAACGGTGACATCACCCATAAAAGAAGTTAAATCTCCATAGGCCCCGGTAACACTTACTCAGTGGTGTCACTTAATCCCACTTTCCTTTGTGCTGCAGAATGTGCCTGTGGGAAGTTGTACCCTGTAACCCATGTCAAACACATTACAGTTACAGCCAGTTGTGTGAAGATGAGGAAGAAAGAAATGGCGTGTAGCAATACTGAGAAGAGGTCTGTGAGGGGCAGCAGGGCTCACTGTTTAGCAGTGTGCAAGAATTTCACAACTTTTCTCCCTCCTCTGGAGAAGGTCCCAGAGCTCGAAGCGCTGCTGCTGCTGCTGCTGCTGCTGCTGCTGCTGCTGCTGCTGCTGCTGCTGCTGCTGCTGCTGCTGCTGCTGCTGCTGCTGCTGCTGCTGCTGCTGCTGCTGCTGCCATGCAGGGCTGCAAAGTGGCTGGTAATAGTGACCTGATTCTAACAGTGGTCCATTGCATTGTCATAGGTTGATACTGTATAGGTTTTGCTGTATGTCAGTCTTTGCTATGCTATTTTGACTAAACAGTTCAAGTAGTCTTGCTCTACTTGGGTCATTCACCAGTGATCCATTACCTGATTACTCCCATGAACACAGATATTTCTGTAGAAATGAATGCAGGTTGCAGATAAGGATGTCAAGACTAACCGGTTTTGTGATTACCGCGATCATAAGAGCTCACGGTAGGTTCATCATTAGAATTTTAGGACTCGAGGTTAATCGTTTATCATGAGCCACTGTTTGAATGTGTCCTAAACCTGACCTAAACCTGGTCTGAACTTTGTCTAAACCTGGTCTAAACTTTGTCTAAACCTGGTCTAAACCTGGTCTGAATCTGTCCTAAATATCAAGCTTGAAGGCAGTATTTATTGTAAAATTTAGAGAAATCCTCTGTACTTTCTTCCTAAATTCCGATAATTGTAAAATTGTGAAATTTTTCCCTACAATAATCGTGACTCAAAGATTTAGATTCGTGACATCCCTAGTTGCAGATCACCTTAATATTCATGGTTTAATCATTAGTTGCAAAAAAAACAAGTATAAAGAAGGCAAAATGATGTGACTGATGTGAGTAGTACGTACTCCACTTGGGTAGTACTGTTTATGTCTACCATGACTGCTACTATTTTACTGCTGCCACTACTTCTACTTAGATTATTACTTCTACTCACACTGCTATTATGACTGAGCATATTATATAGTATTATTGTATATTATACATTTATTTCTGTATAGTTCCACAAGTCACTAAAAGGTTCCCTCTGTCAATACTAGACATGAAAATATCAGTTTGGAAGACTATTTTGTGGGACCCTTATTGTATTTGATGTCCATGGATCATTAGGGGCCTCTTTCTTAGTGGTGCCGCAGAAAAGCCCTTTCACTGTGCTATCCGTGTTTTGCCTAATTGCTATGTGCTGGAGTCTGGGCTAGAACTGGGAGCTATAAATCTATCAGCATTGTGCAGACAATGTTTTCTCCAGATGTAGCTGAGAAAGGTTTCATCCTTTTGTAATTAAGTGGAGCAGCCCAGGGTGTCATGTGTTTTTATTGGAGCCTCTGGAAAAGATCATTTTGCACCTTGTTTTCTCATCATAGCGTTTTATTGAATACAAAGACTAGTTAAGATGGAAAGATTAAAATATAAAAGCAGCACAGAATTGAACGTCTTGTTTAAATGATTATATGGATGTGACTTGGCAGTGATATAAAGCACAATGATGAGGGAGTGTGAGTTGGAGCCACAAAGGGGACAGAGGCACAGTCTTGGAAACAAAGCAATTACATAGTAGCTTAGATGAGGAATATGGGGAGAAAAGTTCCTTTTTAACCCGAGGAATGTTCCCAAATGTTATCTTTCCCACGGGTGCTGTCTTCTACACCTGTGTTCTACTTTAAACTCGCTGCAGGAGCCTAGAGAGGGGGAGGAAGTTGGAGGAAAGTGATAGTGAGTGTGTGAGAGAGAGAGAGAGAGAGAGAGAGAGAGAGAGAGAGAGCGAGAGACAGCTTTAAGAGTTAGGGACAAGAATGCTCTTGAGCTTTTCAAGGGCACAGATACTTTATGGCCTGCACATTCCTCCATGACAAACTGATGCCCAGAATAGACAGTGGTCTTCACCTTCACCTCCGCCTGCTCCGTTTATGTGGCAACCTTAGGGTTACTCTGTCTGAAGACTTTTTACAAGGCTGAGCCGCTGAAAGCACATCATTGAAGTATTGGCTTTTGTTCACTGTAAGCATTTCCACACATTTGTGGCGTATGATGTCCTGCTTCTTCTCATGTTGATACACAAAGACCTTGTGCCTCAAAGATTTCTTCATCTGCACAAAAGCATTTACAAAACCACAGACCTCTTTTCCTCACCGCCTTGTCTTCAAGCTCAGAAAACATTTTCTTAATGTCACCAAATACAGCCAACACTGTCCCTAAAATTAAGCACCACTGAATAATTCAAACTTGGCTTGCCTGCTTCAGATGGCCAATCTCTGTCACTAGATTGGAATTTCCTTAATTTATGCTTGTTAGGTTGGAACAGTCATGTTGAAATAATTTGAACCATAAGGGCTGTCTGCGGAGCTACTGTTTAAACACGAACTTGGGGAGTAGTTAAAAGTTGAACATGGATTTGTGAAATCTAGAATGCAAATAATTATTCAAATGATCAATGTATTAATTTGCAAGGCAAGAGAGGGATCGAGAGCGTCTTAATAAGTTGAGTAAAGCAGAGCCCTGTATTTTACTGACGTCACAGGGGCGTGCAGTCAATTTGCATGTGTCGAGACGGTGCAAATCTGTAAACCTTTTGGTTACCCTGACGTCCTTTGCCACACCCAGTTTTTTCTTTTTTCTCATAGTCATCAAACGCCTTATTTTAACCGAAGAAAGTAACATTTGTTCTGAAGAAAAAATACATGAAAATATAAGATTGTGTTCGGAGCATAAAACCTTAAAACTTAAATGATTACCAGGATGAAGCCGTCTCCTCTAAGTCACGGGTTTATGTACAAAAATCAAAGCCCATCTGCCATCTCTGATCAGAAGCAACAGACATCAGGCCAGGGTTACGAAGGCAGAACCGGAAAAGCCATTAACTGCCAATCACTGCATCGATCGACAAGCCGGTCCACCACCAGCGCCCGTCACCCCCCGCGCCCCTCCCCTGCCCACAGACACACTCTCCACTGCTCTTACTGTACGTCGGTGGACCACTTTTACAGATGATGCACATTCAACTCTACTATGTTGCTTTCAGGGGAGGTTTTAATTTGTGTCGCTTACAGAAATGTCGTGCAGCGATAGTGAAGATGGCCTGTTGTGAAAATACATCAGTAACTTAAAAAACAAAAACAAACAAAAAAAACAGGATAATTGCTCTAAAAGTGAAAAAGTTGAACAATATTACTAGAAATATTTCACAAAAATGTTTAAATCGACAACTACTTTTTGACTCCATTACAAACAAGCAGTATTTTTAACTCTTTTTTGATACTAAAATAGATATATCAGGAAAAATAAATTTGTTGAGCTTTTAACCAGCTTATAACAGCTTAGCTTATAACATTCTCCACCATAAACTATCTCTGGAGTAGTATTTTCACTCATTCATGTAGTTTAAAGTTTGGTAATTTCTTCTTCTACTGTTGAACCCTTCCAATCTGTACTCCCTGGGTTATTTTGCATCATAGGTTAAACACAAAACTGTCCTCCACATGTATAAAGCCCATAATCCAACATTGGATCAATTCTGAGCAGTTCTGTGCTGAAAGTGTGTTCATCACGGTGCCATAGAGTTTCTAACCTCGCTGTTAGCAGACACTGAAAGCTTGTTTTCACTAAGCCATTCCCACTTCAGCCTGCAGAGGGAGCTCTAGGGAAATCCTGACCAGCCCTGGCCCCTATGCCAGTGTCACTGTCTTACCCTTAACATAGACATCAAAATTTGTATAAAATAGCGATGCTTGGGAGGCCAAGTAATGTTGCTAATCTCCAATTATGCATGAGGCATGATGGCAAAAATATTAAACTGTTATAATATGTATTGAATGTGAACCAATGTTCAAATGTATACATTTTGGAAGTAACTGTCACTGTTAGCCAAGCAAGTGTACTCTCATTATTTTTTATACATATAATTTCTATCTGGAGTTGCTCTATGCTATAGTACACGAATACTGTTGCAAACAAGTACTTGATGTGGTGTTTTTGCCGTACTTCAGTTATCAGAGTGAATGCAGATTTGCACTGTTTATTGTTTAGCTGCCCATCGGTGTGGCCACACAATAGGCAGAGACACAGCAGTCGTGATAAATGTGGCTCGGGGCACTGGTCTTTGGTAGCCAGCCTCATTCACACATCAGCAGAGACACTCCAGACCAGCCATTTTCTCTGTTTAATATTTGTGTGGCTGATCTGTAAACAGTGGAGCAGGAGTGCAGATCAAAGCCAACAGTAACACTTATAAAACTGCCTCGATTCACTACTCACACTATCAAGGACAAAAAACTAGCAGTACGAAATGGCCACTTATACTTGAGCCCAGAGTTCATGCAGTTGCAATACTAAGTTAAAGGTCTAAAGTTCCCAAACAGTAGTTAAAGGTTATCAAAATATGTTATAGCAGCAATGACGATATTACCATCCACAAACCCTAAGGCTATTGTCTCTGAAATGGATTTTAAATGGTTGTTGTAAAGCCTGAAGGCTATATTAAAATAAACCAGCTGAGAGGGGAGACAGGGTGTCGTGGTTGTGGTAGCAGTGGTCATCCCAACCAGGGAGAAATCCAGTCCGACCAACCAAAGGCCAACACAACAGGGATTTGGATTCGAAATATATGCATTAACAATATGTATATGTAACTTTAAGGTTATTTAAGGTGCTAAAAGTCATTGTCAAAAATGCCTGTGTCTCCAAGTATTGACTGGAGCCGTGATCGTGGTGTGAGAAAATCCACAGATTCCACGCCCACAAGTTACCCCTTGCCACTCGCGGACTGCGCTGCATATGGGTGTATATGGTATGTCTTGTTGAGCACTGCCTTTTACACTTGGGGCCACAAGGTGCATTGTATAGAGCTGCTAACTTTCTCCCTGGTTAAGTATTAGAAGATATAGTAGGTACATATGGACAGACCTCTGTGGGAGGGAGGCATGGGCATTTGGCTAGGAGAATAATGCTTATTTTATTTCTCCATGGCAGTAGGACATGATTAGGCTAGCGGGATTCTACTAAAACAAATGAATTGGCTTTCAAGTTGATAATGATCATATAGCCTTTATTCTTTTCCATCTGATTGTACAGCATTTTGGTTGGTATGTGCCAGCGCCGGGAGTAGGCAGACTGTAGGATCCTCCTGCTGCGTGTGCTTGGCAGTGCGGGAGTGAACATCAGAGAGGCGGCGCTGAGTGAGGCCGACTGGCTGCAGTCTGTGGTCTGCAAGGCTCACTGAATTATTACTGATGGTTTCAGGGGTAACTGTCTGACCACAGGACTGGGGAATATTAATCATTTATTTGATTGTCCGCATGTGCTGATTAATCAATTTGAGTCGGATCTGCAGGATTAACTACCCTATTATTCCCCTGTAAGAACAGATAAGACTTTAAAATATCATATTCCATTCATCATTTATTTTTAGGTCCCCGCTGATGGGGGTGAAATCAAAACTGAGGTGAGAATAGGCAGCAACACAACGGGAACATTCACACAGTGCTTTAGCGGTAGGGAACGCGGGGAAGAGGGAAAAAAATCTTTGCGCATTTGAATTTTTTACAGATGGGTAATGAACAGCTTTGCGTTCCTTCAAACGATTGAGAGAAGAAACGGTGGAGCTGGAAGTCATAGTGCACAGAGACAGTGAGGGGGCGGGGACAGAGGAACAGGAAGTTAATGGGAAAGTGATATGTGCCTCCACCTGTAGCAGGAGAGTACACACACACACACACACACACACAGGAGGAGGGGTCTGGGTTTGGGTAAGTCACACTCACACAGCTGCTCTAACTAATGCGACTACAGCTCTTTCCTGTTTACCTCACCCGCTATCTGCTCTCTATAAATCCTCAATCTGTCAACTGTTTAATGTGTTATGTCATGTGGTAATGCCTTTGATTCCAACATGCCTCCGTTTGTAAATACAAGAGGCACTCAAAAGGCTGTGGTTTCTTTACAAGCATGGCGCCCCCGGCACTTTGGTTGGGAATGCACTGAGAGGGAGAAGAGCTGAGACGAAGTGAGAGGTGTTCTCAAACTTGATACACGTCCCAACGCTCTTCTGCGAAGGCCCGCTGCCACCTCTGCGCAGACAGGCATCAGAACAGAATTTACTGATTAACCCAAAGCACAAGTCAGATCTCACATATTTTCCACTCAGGTAGAGAATGCTACTTGTTATATTAGACATAGTGGGCGTGAATTTCCCTCTTGACCCTTTGCTTCACCACCTCCCTAAACTTCTTATCATGCTCTCTGCGAGAATGGAATACTAATTTCAGACACCGTTTAACATAAAGGTCAACAAATTGTTTGATAGGAAGAGTCATCTAAAGCATTAGAGCCAAATCACAAGTTGTCCCAGGAAAAAAAGGATTGAATAACTTACATGTGCCAGTTTTTTAAGGACACAGCAACCTCTTGTGTGGTGCCTGCCGTGCTTTAGATGTCCCTAAACGGGCAGTCAGCACAATGACCTCGGTCATAACACTGGCTAATGGCATGAGCAGTTATTTTTGGACCTTCCAGCATGCGTCTGTAGCCGGTCTTTGTGGGCCAGTGCAGAGCTTTTTGCCTTTATGACTCCAGCAATAAGCCTGCTCCAATTAGCCTGGCCGTGTTTGATTTTTAGTGATGACAACTATATTTCAGCTGCAATTACGCTGCGCTGGGAATGATGAGGGTTTAGGTTATTGATTGTTAATTGACCAGGCTGATCAATGAGCACTTTTGTTCGGTTTTTATAGAAAGAGGTAGGTTTTTCTTTGCTAATGAGCGCGCCCAACAGAATGACCCTGTTAGGATATCCGTGTTGCGCAGCTCTATATGTATTAGTGATAGATTTAGTTTTTGCTGATGGGAACGAGGGGGGCGCCGCAAAGATCACAATTTTTCACCAGAAGTGCATTATTCCCCGTAGGCATGGGTCAAAGGCTCCGAGGGTCTTGGGATGAAAAAAAAAATCTAAATTAGCGCTCAATGACTTTGGAAACATCTGCACGGATTGGATTTCCACCGTACAGCACACTCAGAAGTAGCTCCTTGTTTTATATAAGACTAAATATTTCATATTCGGCTGCAAAGTTCTTGTTGACCCCAAAAGTGCACTGTGATTCAAACGCTGGACCTGGTGGTATTTTTTGTTGTACTTGAAACCTCTTCGCTGTGTGGAAAGGTAAAGATAAAGCCTTTCATTTGCTTTGGTATAAAAAGCTCAATAGGGAACACTGCTGGGGTGGATTGTACTGTGTGAATTGCTTGAAGAACCCTCAACCTGTAGTTTAATGCTCTATGCAAATGAGCTCATATAGACCTGCTCTTTATATTCAAAGCCACTCCACCCCACTCATTAATTTTGATTTTAAGGACCTCTCAAAAACACTGTTGCTCTTTCAATCCCCGCAACAATGTTTATAAAGATAGCGGTGTTAAATATTGACACCGACTGAGCACATCTCAGCCTTAATGTAATTCCAAAAGGCATAAAATATTAAAATTTTACATAACAAGAATACAGCATAGTTAGAGAAATATGTAATGCGTCGTTTTATGTAGCCCGAAGCATTGACCAATTATATGGCAATGAAATATTTACAAAACCAAACTGGGATCGCCTGGGGTGAATGCTCCATAATGATTGCTTTAGGAGATTATATACTTAGCTGCCGATTGGAAAAAGGCCAAAAAGTTTGTGTTATGGACAACTGATCGTATTTGTGTACCTCACTGCATTAGCATTAATATTCCTATGCAGGTGCGACGGCCAGAGTGGTGCCTTTCACGCATTCCTGAAATTTGGCTGTAATTCCCAAAGACATACACTTCTGTTTGATTTATAGCTCAAACCTTCTCTGTTCGGGGTAATAAACCTGCAGATAGTCTTCGGGGAATATGATCAGGACCATAGTGTTGTCACATTAGACACAACTGACTTTTAAATCTAGACTTTTCATTTTATATATTTTAAGTTGACGGGGAGTGGTTTATAGTAATTAATGAGCATGTCACATGTTTTGTGCAGCTGTTTTTGTTGGCAGTGTTGTAACATTACTTAGATGGTGCTTTCGTTTTGTGTCTTAAAGGCACTATACCTGATTTTTTTCATGATTTTTTAAATTACAAATAATGGAAGAGGGAGCGAGTAAAATAAATACATAGCTGTGCCTAAACTCATTCCCAACTTTCCTAACACATTTCTAAAATCGTTTTTCTTCTTAGAGATGAGTTTATAAGCACATTTCACAACTGGTGGGGTCACTTTTTAGGCTCATTGTCACAGAAATGCAAGAAAACTAGCCTGCAAACTCATGGAATTGACAATAATGCTATATTTTCAGATTTCTATCTACTTCTTATTAATAATAATAATGATGAAGTGGGCTGCACAGTAGCACAGCGGTTAGCGCTTGTGCTTCACAGCTAGAAGGTCCCAGGTTCGATTCCCTGACGGGGCCTTTCTCTGTGGAGGTTTCCTCCTGGTGCTCCGGTTTCCCCACCACTAAAAACATGTACAATAGATCAGGATGAATGAGAATGTGTTTGTGAGTGCGAGTGTGAGACAACGGATGGAACTTAGCCCATGGAGTGGCCGTGTTTACATGCATGGTTCTCATAACATGCACTGTCCCAACCAAATAAGTAAAGTCCTTATTGTCATGTATGGTGAGGAGGCCTGCTGACACGCTGCAGTGTGATGAATGGCACTGGCAGGACCTGATTTGCCCCATTCAGCTCCAGATGGTACTCTGCCAGTGGATGTCATCAAGTGGTTGAACAGTTGTTTGGGTACCCCATGGCTCCACCCTGCTCTAGCCTCCTGCAGGTTGTCTTATTGTACTGCAATTTTGGCAAGCTCCTCCCAGCATGGCTTTCATAAAAGCGCCAGGAGGTTAAGCTGTTAATTAGCCACTGAAAGGGGAGGGCAACAGCTTGCTGTTAATTTGCTTTCCTCTTTTTTCTTGTTCGGGATCTGACATCATTTCCTGCCTGTTTAGAGACCTGGCTGTGCCACATAAGAAGGGGCCAGCTCATTAGGAGAGGGAAGATGTGTTTATCAGGCTGCCATTACAAGTGAACATTATGTATGTATGGTCATGCTTATCCAAATGTTCTTAATGAGAGGGACCCAGGACCGCAGAGTGGGCTCCTGTGGGCATAGGCCAAGGCTTGTTATCACCACACAGGGCATTGATCTCTGCACCGCCTGCCTGCTTCCCCTCCTCTCCGCCCTAAAAGATAGAGCCGCACATGAATTACGTGGACACATTGATCAGCTGATTGAGAGCTATTGTTTTGAGCCCAGGGTCATTATTGAAGGAGGGATTACCCGACTCTTGTTCCATGCTTGCGAATGGGAGAGTGTATTAGTCAACTCCTTGTCACAGCATTACTGGTGTTAGTTCACATCCGATTTGCAGCCGCTACACAAACGTGCCCCATACACACTAGCACAGCTGCAGCCTATACAATCAACATGGCCCAAATGACTGCCTGCATTGATTGCCTTCCCTCTGCAATTATGTTACCATTGTTTACTTTCTTGCATCTTACTCATTCAAAAGGAATTCAATAATTATTGCTTTATTTAATGTTAAAGCAAGTCAGAGTGGTGGGTGTGGAGCACTGGTAGCTGGATTGTCTTTAAGTGTTTCTATAAGCCCTCCATGGCTGCTTTGTTACATGGGCCTGTGTTAAGTCTTCCTCTCTGAGGACACACATAGTGATCTATCTTCACCCCACTGCCCTCCCTTACAGCTGAGGTCCGGTTAGTTTTTGCCTCTCTTCCCAGAGACAAATATGTAGCCTGGTTTTATTCACCTCTAGTGATGGATCATTACAACTCTGAGGCACAGGGGGAAGAAACTTAGTGCATTACCAACATGAGACATCATACAGGATACAAGGGAGGAGTGACGGGGATTAAGACAAGTAAAGGACTGATCTTGTGCAGGAAGTCTGAGATTTACAGTAACTCAGAATAAACTACCCTTTTCTGCAATAATGTTTCAATGTGCACTTGTTTATGCATAGCAGTCCAAACACCTTTGTGGTTGGAGCTAATGTTCATATTACAGGCAGACAAGGCATGACTGGCCTGAACTGAAAAAGCACACTGGATCCATTCACTGTGAAATAACCTGCTTGCGTTCCAGGAGAATCCCACGGCACAGATTTATGAGTGTCAAGTCCCCAACAAATCTGCACACATGTTCATATACCCTGCTGGTAGGAACAAAGAAGTCATTACAGTGAAATATTTCCATTGTCTGCACTGTAACCCTAAACATGATCATCACCACTCCCTAAATTTACACTAATCCTGATTTATTATCAGAATTAGACACTGAGCAACTGCACATGCTAGTGTCCACCGCTCGACTTTTTTGTGGGTTCCGTTATGATGAGATGAGATAGGAGTCCAAAGTCACGCAAGGGTGCTTTCTACTCCCTTAAGCTGCAGTGTGATTTTTCAACCCAGGGGCTAGGTTACATTGTCTGCTAACAGAATGAAAGTTACCTCATAGGTTATAATTGCTCCATGACATCACTAAATTTAAATAACCAAGGTGTTGCTTTTTCTTTCTTTTTCGTGTGTCCAGGAATAGGTTTCAGTCTCAAATGACGAGGGAAATTACTACATAAAGCAGAGTGTTATATACTGTATATAGAGTGTCATATCTGTGGCCAAATGTTGGTGTGGACACTGCTCATTCATTGTCCAGCTGCAGAACTTTGTAACATCGCTCATTTGGTCAAATTTGGTGTAGCAGAATTTATGGAGTCAGCAAGATTTTCAGCTGGTCTTCGTACTATATTCATCATTGCAATATTGAACTATTGTTTTCCATATATTTCCCGCTGTTTTGCACCGCACAGAGCAGTTTTATGGTGGGAAATAGGCCGTGATCCCTGCTTGTTCAGTTGTTTATGATGTACTTCACATCTATTTTTATCTGATGTTGTTTCATGTATAATACCATATGCATTAATACTAGCTGCCTCTATTGGGAGCCATTCGTTTGGATTGCTGCCTCCCATCCACCCTTCCAGTAATATATCCACCTCCAGCCTGCGCTCGATGGGCTCTCAGCGACCACAGTGTTTTGTGTTAAAGGTGCACTTTTACTTTGCATTTAAGTGGATGAAATGCAGATGTATGCAGAGCTGTGGGTGGTGGCTGATAGTGATAGGCGCACGTATGGCCCACTGTGAGGCGGAAGGGCACAGTGGAGTGTCGAGAGAGGGGCCGGGGTGGTGCCCACGCTGCCCCAGTGCCTCTTTACCTGAAAAAGACACAGGGCAATGCATCATGGCTCCACCGACAGAGTGCTCCAATGAGAAGAGAGGCTTAGCTAACAGAGTCTCTTCACCAGAGTTAAACCAATCTTCCAATTAAGCACTTCATGGGGGTCGTATTAAGGTACGATATGCACCATGTAAATGGAAACAATCATTTAACATAAAGCACCAGCCCAACTCAACCTAGAGTTTATTTTTCATCTTACTTAGTGTGTATAAGAGATGCTTGTATAGTTTATTCAGAGAGAGATGCTAAGAGACATTACTATATGTTTTAGTACTATTACCTGTTTTACAAACTTATTTTCTTCTTTGATGGCACATTTCCTGACTTTTTGCACCCCCCTGTGTGAGCCTATCTTAAGAGCTGTTGTAACAAGTGAATTTCTCCATTGTGAGATCAAAGTATTATCTTATCTTCATACTTGGATCCATAGTCATATAGTATATACTGTATATACAGTATTTATCACATATAGCAAATCCTGTTTTTTGACTTTGAGTTCTATCTTACTTTTTCTTTGGACTAAGATCGAAACGTCCTACACTTCAACTACAGAGTACAGATGAAGACTGAAGGATCTTTGCCTACGATCTTTTTTTTTAATCAGTGTACATAAGATATAGACATACTATATACATACATGTCTATATAGTTTTTTTATTGGTAGGTGCTAAGAGACATTATTTTATTTTCATTTTATTTTAACCTAGTTTTATTATTACCTGTTTTACTTTCTTGTCGATGGTACATTTTCCCTGACTATTTGCACCTCCCTGTGTGATCCTGTCTTAAGAGTTGTAACAAGTGCATTTCTCCATTGTGAGATCAATAAAGAACTATCTTATCTTAAATTTAAAAAACGATATATACGTACCATATATATGTACCAGATATATATATGTACCAGTATATATATGTACCAGATTACAACTTATGATGTTGCCAACTATTTGAATTTACATTCTATAAAGTCTGATAGAAACATAAAATGTCCACATGTTAATAAGTCAAAACAAATAAATCATTTTTATCATACATAAAGAATTCACAGCAGTCTGTATTGTGTATCTATTACATCCAATAAGGTACGAGGTGGCGCCTTCTCATGCTAACGCCGTGTCTTGCATGGTCAATTGCTGCTGAGCACATCAGTATATCCTTCAGTGTATACTAAGCAGTCACGCGTATGTACTTGCTCAGCTGAATCCCCTATACATCTGTTATCAATTCCCAGACCTGGATGGTATTGAACACGCAGTATCCCGGGCCAGCTCTCGCTCCCCGTTCAGCTCCGCGGCTCCCCTCCTGCCGGGGCCTCAGTAGGGCACTAAAAACCCCACAGCCATGCGGACCAAAATCCTCTCCCGGGCCAACATGATTTTTTCATTAAGCTGCCAAATTCCTGCACTCCAGTTGGATGTGATTTATCAACCAGGGGCTTCATTGCAGGTTCATATGAAACAGACCCCGGTTCTGTCCCAGTCCTTATTATATTTCAAAGTGTGCGCATGCATTCGCCGCTGTGTGAAAGTGGAGGGATGCAAATGTGAGGGCCCTGCTGTAGCATATTTTTATTACAAATAACTGGAGTTTTGAAAATACTCTAAACCAGTGAGAGACTGGTGGGTCGGGGTCCAAAAGTCGGTCGGTCGCGGTACAATTTTCAGTGGGTCACAAGGCTTTGCCAGCGAACATTTTCAAATATGTTACCTATTGAAAAAGTATGAAAACACTGAAAAGTTGAGCCTGTTTTTAATCATGATTTCAGCTTCATAGCTTTATTCAATACTTATTCAAAGCTTAAAAAATACAACATTATACGTTATTTTCAACAGATTTAAGTTGAACAAAGTTTTATAGTCTGTTATAAATATTTTTATTTGGGTGTGGCTTGTGGTCAGGGGTCGATGGTGGGTCCCAACACCACACCAGTTGAGAATCACGCCTCTAGACCAATGTTTCCCAACCAGGGGTACAGGGAGAGGTTAGCGGGGGCTACTTTAGGGGTAATAATTTCAGATAAAAAAATAAGATGATGTGTTTTTGATTATTTTGGTCAAAGAAAAGACATTTTAAAACCTTTAACTGTAAAGAGTGAGATTGTGAGAGTATTTAGCTGATACCTGATGTTAAATTCTATTCTGATTCTGATAAATTTGAGTTTTTGTCATTCACTTTCTACCTAATCAACAAAACCATCGAAGCAGGGGGCACTCTCTCTGCTATTACAATGTTTATCTACTGCCTTGCTTTTGTTTTGTTTTTTGCATACCAGGTGTTCATTCAGAAGTTCTAAGTACCTGGTTCCACTTATCCTCCTCTTTTATATCACCTAGTCTTATCTTGTCTGTATCCGCTTTTATTGTCGCAGAATTGGCCCCTGCTGTCCCGGGTTGTGTCCAGTGCACCGGCAGTGAAAGTGCCGCTTTACAGGTGTGGCTGTTTGACATTACAGGCCGGGCTCCTCGCAGTGGGGTGGGCCAGCTGTAGCCCTGCAGAGACCGCGCTCTTGGCCAGTCAGGTTTATAGTGAATTATGGGCAATTGCGGGGCAGCCGGTCTCAAGTTCACTCCTATATAAACCCTGTGCTTTTTATGAGAAACAATAAAACTCCCAGGACTTTTTTCATACCTCCAGAGACTGACTTTGAAGTTCCGCTCAGGTGTTATCATTTTTTTCCTTCCTTGTCTTCTGGTAGATTTTTTGAAGTCATTTGAAGGAGGAGCCTTCTTGCTTTAATTCGAAACATGTGGCTTGAACTAAAAGCAGTTTGCATGATGGATTTGGTGTTGTCTATAACTGAATCTGCGTCTCGAGCGGCTTAGCTTACCTCAGATGTAAAAGGGGCTGTGGAGGAAGAGGAGGAGGGCTCTAACAATATCCAGCAGCACCTATTCATGACATCATGCATGGCTTCAAATGAGAAGAGAGACGAGAGCACGCACAGACACCCAACCTTTTAAAATCACCTAATAACTCTATTACACTGAGCAGAAAGGCTCACAAAACAGTGGAAAAAAAGATCCCAATTCCTTTTCCTGGAAGCACGGTCTTAATGCACGTTTTAGGTGAAGAAGTGAGAAATATGAAACCAAAGAGAATGAAATACAATAGCCTTGGAAGCCCCATAGCAATATTATAATATTGCCAGAAAATTAAACAATGGTAGAAATGGACAAGAGCTTTTTAGAGAGGCATAATAATATTATGGCTTTTTTCATCGTCTTGTCAACACCTGATTTAGATGTAATGCGGTTAAAGGGGTAATGTTACCTTTTTTTTACCAGCTTTCCTGGTACAAATCTGCAGCAAGCAATCCTACAGTTTCTTTATATGAATCATGTCTCATGCTAATATGGCATTTTTAATAAAGGGTAAAATTAACATTATAACTAAAGTTCATAAAGGCATTTCACATTTGATGAAGATAGGATGTTCAGACACTATATACCATATTTGTTTTAAAATGTTAACCTTATCAGGATAATTATAATCAGCATATACATTAAACCCCGTTGGCCGCCTGCTGTTCCGAGTATTCTAACCTATTTGTAGCCAAAAAGCAAACCTTTAAGACCACGCAAACTTGTAGTGATTGACATTGATTACGTCGTCCTGGCTCTGCAGCTCCAACCTGAGTGAGTTATGGGCCGACATGACACCACCAGGCATACAGAGAGCGGGCCCTTGTGTTGTCCGCATGCAGGAACAATCAGAGCGATGCTTTAGGATAATGGTCAATACTCGTGTAGCGCGCACAGGCCTTCGCCATATTGTGTTGGACTTGCATCATTGATTGAGCCATGCAGGAGGTAATTAGACTGGAGCTCTGCGGTGTGACAAGACCTTGTGGTGGTATGCTGTCACTGTGGGGTGTTGGCCATGTTGTGATGCTGCACAGGCCGGTGGGCTGCAGCCTGGACTCGGCCTGTCTAAGTGTATTTAGGGGGACTGCGGGGCCTGACAGGTCAATACTGCTGCTGATTTCCTGTCCTCTGAAGGTTGTCCTCCTGTTGTGGAATGTTCCAGTTTGTCTCCGAGCACTCAGTCCCCCACATGCGTCACCATCAAGGGCCTCGCTTCCTCCACTCCAGAGAGAGAGAGCCGGGATTTAACTCGCCGTGATCAATATTTAGCATCCCATGCGTGAAACAGGCAGATGTTTGGAGTTTCCTTTTCAGAGAGGGAGGCTTGTGTTGAGTGAAGGGGATCAATGCTGCCTTTCCGTCTGAGAGGCTGGGCCCGCGGCTTTTGTGGGGTGTCTGTTGGCGTTCCCGGTCAGCCTTGGGGCCTTGGAGGTTTGTGTGGCCTCTCTTGGCCTGTTAGCCTGCTGATACAGACGCTCGCGCAGACAAAGTGGCCAGTTCAAACAGTTGTCCTGAAGTGAAGAGGGCTGGATGTTAAACAACAGCCCTGTGATTGGGAATTGATTTGTTCATTTGCCAACTGTGTGAGTGAAAGTGAGCCAGTGGTGCCTAGCCAGCTATCTGCCATCTACAATAACCTCTTTTTATCTGTGTCCTCTCTTCTCTTTGCCTCCTGCAGCACCTGCAGCAGCATGAGAACGCAGTGGAGGGTGATGCCTGCTACTACCACTGTGTGCTGTGCAACTACTCGACCAAGGCCAAGCTCAACCTAATCCAACATGTGCGCTCCATGAAGCACCAGCGAAGTGAGAGCCTGAGGAAGCTGCAGCGTCTCCAGAAGGGGCTGCCCGAGGACGAGGAGGACCTGTCTTCCATCTTCACCATCCGCAAATGCTCCTCATCAGATACAGGTCGGGACCTACGTCTGCACATGTGTACTTTTATGAGTCTTTCCCTTTCAACGCAATAAGTGAGCTCTAAAATAATGTTGGTGACACTTCAGAATAACTTTTAAGTATAATCATCAATTAAACTTTGATATCCAGTTTTATTTATTCATCTTTTTCTTAAGGGTTGGATGCTTTTATGGGGTTTCTTTTACATATTGACTTGGTACAGCTCACAGGCCTTCAGCAGCCTTCCCCACTGACCTGGGCATGGAACCAGCAGACTTTTGTGTCTGGATTGTGGAAAAAAAAGAAAGTTGAGTTATTCTAAAGTGTTACCCTGTTCAAACACTTTGCACGACAATGTTTTGGATCTAGATTAAAGATTTGTTTCTGCAAAGCTGGCTTTTCCTAATCAAATGCAGGATCTTGTTTAATGGGGTTAATAAACTATTGAAACCACAACGAGATAGAAACAGTAAGAGAGGAACGGCAGAACAACAGCAGCATGTGTTGCAACAAACAAGAACACCAAAAACAGACCTTGTTAAATAACAGTGGCAAAGAGTGACAAAGCTCCTGCGCCGCTCATTTATTATGGACTGATTAGGAAGACTGAACTGCGGTCAATTAACACCCTTTCTAAGCAGAGATTTGGTTTTCTAATCACTTTAACTCCGGTGCCCTGACAAAAGGGCCCTATTGTGCGTCCCTATGAGCGGGAGCCATTACTCTCTCGCACACATACTCACTGTCTGTGTTATGGCTGAGAAAAAAAAAAAAAGAGAGAGGGCCAGCCTGTGAAGACGCTTTGTTCCAAGGAGGCAGGGATAATGAAGCCAGCAGCCGGGAAATTGCGCAAAAGGCAGCCACAGATCTGAGGCAAATCATTAGAGAACATATTTAGCCGAGCAATTAGGGACAATTAAGCTTTCTGTTCGCTGCACTGCAAATATGTTAACCACCACAGAGCGCTGGACACGCTAACGTGCAGGAAGAGCAAACCTTTTAGGTGCAAATGCTTTCAGATTATGTGTTTTGCAACTGTGCGTACTTGGATTTGTGTTTAGTTCAGGGTTTCCGCGCGGCATTAGAAGTCATTAAATGAATTGTGTCAAAAATAAGGCCTTAAATATCATTAAAAAGCATTACATGGAATTCAAACATTGGTCGACTAGTTTTGGCTAAAATCCCAAAAAAAGGTATAGACTGCTGTTTGGGAAGAAATTATACACTATTTCTGTTCAAAAGTTGTCAGTTGTATCAAAATTTGCATTGAATATGGAAATTTATATTAATTATGCACCAATTTGTGGTGTTTCTGGCATTAAAAGTGTAGTATTTGGGCATTAAACCCTGTAGTTGCTTGTTACTTGTATCTTTGCAAGACCTGGTTTCAGCTAAATTGTGCTTTTATTGCGACTACAAGACTGTTTTCACACTATCTGCATATCTGATCAGCTTATGGGACATCAATTATACTGTAGCTCCTTGATGCCTTTTCCGTAGCCGACAAACCTGCCTATCCACCCCCAAATACGTTGCCTGTTGTCCTTCCCCCCGACTGGACCATTCCCACGAGTTGTAACATTTAATTTCCTCTCCACTAGCTCTTCTGTGGCACACGGCTCTTTTTTGTGGTCCAGGCGCAGTTGCGAAAGTGCTGGAACTTTCCTTGGCTTGTTAAAACAAAGTTGCCCCTGGATTTCTGGGTCACCTCCACAGTAATTCCCTCCGCTGCTTCTGTTCTGTAAATCCTGCCGCCGTTGTAGGTGTAGGTCCCGGGAATTCCCCAAACTCTTTTTACCCAAATACCATAATGCATATACTGGTTATTACTGTGGACCGTGGCACTGCACAAAGGGCTTTACTTATTCGCTTTTTTATCGTTTTTTTTGCTCAACTATTCCTAAAGCGTGGTCGTCCTTATGATGACACAGCATTCCCAGTCTGCAGGGATTGGTGCCACATATAAATCCTTTGTGGCTAGGTGTCCAAGGAGAGCAAGGGCAGCAGAAAACACAGGGTTCTTTCCAATTAGACTAACACAGGCATAAAAAGGCATGCATTGTTTTAATTCAAGCTCAGAGTGAAAAAAGTGCTGTCCGCGCATATTGCTATGTAGCTCCGCCTCCATTTGTCTTGTTTAACCCTTCTATCTATGGGGAGACAAAAGAGGCCTCACAGGGACCGCACTTCCACACAGCTGTTGCTATGTGCGCTGAACAAAGACCGCGGATGTTTTCCTCTCCATGAGCAGATATAAATTATCAAATGGGGTTTATTCAGAAAAAGAAAAGAAAGATTTTGCTTTTATACAAGGTTTAAACTTTTATGATAGAGTGCAAAGAGCCTGAGGTGGAGGGCAGCTGAAACTTCCATAGTGCGTACTATGGTAAATGTTGAAATGCAGACTTCTTGTTGCTCATTTCTCTGTAATTCCTGGGCCAATTACCTTCTCATAAAGGTGTCTAAAAGTGGTCACTATAGTCAAAAACATGTGCATGATGTTGGCCAGCAGCCATGAGAATAATATGGCAGGTTTGTGAATCCAATCACTGTCAAACACTGATCAAGTGTCCGTCCCCTTAGAATTATAAGGTTCTATCTGACTGTGTAGGTTCTCAGTCGTACATGAGTTGTCCATCGTAGAGTACAGATGAAGACTGAAGAATCTTGTTCTATGAAGTTTCTATCTGACTTTTTTGTAGAAATTGAGTTTTTCACATTGTTCCTGGACCCTTTCTGTACTCAATATCAGATTTCTGTAGAGTTTGGTGCATTTGTGAGGTTTTCATGAGCAAAAATACATTACCCATTTCCACTATGTATATCCATATGTGTGGTCAAAAATTTTAGCCTAAATATCTCAGAACTACTGAGATAATCAGATAGAGAGTTATAACTCAAAGGGGACGGTTTGTTAATTTTCTTTTTGGAAATTTCTCTCCCATAGGTAAAAATTCTTCAGTCTTCATCTGTACTCTCTAGTTGAATTGTAGGACGTTTCGATCTTAGTCCAAAGATCGTCCTCAGCTTAATGACACGTTATTAAGCCTATGATGGACAACTCCTGTACGACTGAGAACCTTTACAGACGGATTTCTCTCCCATAGAGTTGCATTGGCTCCTACTGAAATATAATTCTATATTGTGAATGCAGCCTAAAGTCATATTTTTAATGCTGTACCTTAAGGTAAGATTACCAATAGAAAAAATGGTTATACATTTATAATGATTTTCCGATTTCGGTCATAAAATATAGTAAATAAAAGAGATCCGACAATGTTTTGAAGCCACTGTCTAGAAGAGAATCAGTGGTGTGCCAAAATGAGGACACGGCGCTTAGAGTCAGAGAGCAAAAGCCTATGACATGTTGATATCAGGTGCACGGGTTAATCGGACCTGGATATATGGGAGGAAGAGTTTCAAGTTTGAATCAGAGCTTGTGTGACACACGAGCGAACAATGACCCTGTTTTTGTGAACGATGAGTGCGCCGGGGCATGTGGCTCAGTGACACATTGGGGTTTCTAATTTCTTCGCACATAATCAACGAAACTTACTTTTCGAGTTAGGCTGAACAGAATGAGATCATGTCTTCTAAAGGCCAAAGTTAAATTTAATTCCAAGCTCGGTGTCTGTTGTTAAGGTTGCTCCTGGTTCCGAGAGCGAGAGACATTGTAAGGAAGTTATGGAAAATTCAAATCTGAGCGTGGTAGTGAGTTAGCGTGTGCAGCTACAGTTATGGAGGAAGGAAACATGGGGAAGAGAGTGATCTGACAGTGTGGATTAGCTCCTGCTGTAAATCTGCTTCAGTCATACATGGCAGGCCCTTGATCGCTGGGCTGTGACGCTTTGGCTCTCATCGTGAGGAAATCCCTGTCTGTGGAGAAGGCTGGAGCGTTTGGCAGAGGCTCCTGGCATTGTCTGCCTCTGTGTGCATGAAGAACCTGTGCCTGGGTATTATCTTGGCAGTTCGCTCGGCTTGTGACGGCTTGACATATAGTGACTGAGTTTATACTCTAGGTCAGACATTTTTGTTTAACCATTTTACAATGCGACAGACATCAAAGTCTATTATAACGGACACAAAAGAACTATCTGTGTGCTTCCAGGGTCACACACCTTTGTAAAAGCTCAATCTCTCCTCGCTCTCATGCATAATTCTTGAGACACACCAAAATGATCTGTGACGTGAGATAATGCATTCATACATGGGAAACAGAGGAGCCATTTATACTGTAATGTGCAACCGATCACAGCTATGATAGTTCTGAACATTCGTTCAGTCTAAGTTAACAAATGTAATCATTATAATCCAGACCTTGCAGTCACCCCTTTGTCCTTCTGCAACATATTAAAAGAGGAGGCTTTCCTGTTACTGTACGGTATGTCCAGTGGCTAGACTCAGGTCATTTAAGCCAGGTAAAGGCAGAGGTGAGCCTGGCCACACTCTGTCGGCACGCGAGGGACAACTCGTATTTTATCCCTAGAGGCATGTACTAAACAGACGGCAGCAATTCCTCTTTATTCATGCTTGTTAAAATGCAAAGTAAACCTTTTTAGAAACAGGATATTGTGGCCCCTAACCAGCAGACCACTTCTACATGCCACATTATGGCCAGTCTGCAGACACTGCTGCAATGCACTTTTAATAAAGGCTCTTATTGCCTTGGTGATGCAAAGTGGATATGAGCATCAGGACTGAGCCCACGGTTCAGTCAGGCCTCAGTCACCCGCCTCTAATCCCTGCCCAAAGGCCATCTAGACTGCATAGGAAATTGTTTGCTGTCCACAGAACGTGCCAGGAAATTCATAAATGCATTATTTTTCATTTTGAAAATATTACACAAGACTAGACATTTATTAAAACGACACAATGATGGCTTTATAGATTTTCCACTGGTATTCATGATGTCCAGCTGCTTTCAGGACAGTAGTTATGCTGTTAGATACATACTGGTGTTCCATACACCAATACTGAAGACATCACATATCATTACCAACATGTTCTTTATCTTTATTCACCAACACATTTTATAAGTGTCTCCGATAAGAGATGAACTAGTAATGAAGAAAACTGGACTCAAACCTAGTCTGATTTTTGTGTGACTTTTGCCACACAGGTGTGAGCATGTCACATGTTTTATTTTGTGATGGCTCATAGCTGTAAAGCAGTGCACACATAGGTGTCTACTGTAGTGAGAGGCAGCAGTGTGTGAGTGAGAGAGGCTCCCCCTGTCATCAAGCCCATTTCCACAGCACAGACTGGCAGCAGCACATTATAATATTAGTTTCCCCCTCTCTTGTCATTACCAGACACTCTCCTTGAAAGCTGATCCAAAAGATAGACAGTCCATCAGGAGACAGTCATCTCATTTGTACTTACTAAACGTGTTAATGAGTTCTATTCTGGGGCCTGGAGGTTTGGCTGCTGGATATTGGAGTCGGGGTGGCGAGCGACGGTCTGAGGTGCCGTGTTGCAGGAGGAGGGCGAGCGAATGTCACGGAGAGAGAGAGTGACCACAGCCGCCACAGGGGCTGTCAGTCAATGCCGAAGGCGGGAAGCTTGTGGTTGCATGCTGACACAGACGGGGAGCACAGAATATATTCGGTGACAAAGACATAATGGGTTTGATGGGTTTAATTATAGCAGTGGTCATGTCAGTCCATAGGTGCTATCCCATGTACGAGACTTTATAGACAATGTTATCAAAAATATAAAAGAAAGGAGAATCGTTTTTTTAGTGTTAGTTCAAATCCATTTCAATTTTTATTGAGTTACTTTGTTATTTGCTTTGTGTTTCTTTGTGTATCTATACGGGAGCTGGGATTATATTGTTTTTTTCATGTATTTTTCAAGTTTTACATGGTGCTTTCTTGAATAAGGCAACATTATGATCTTATACCCAACATGCTCATCTCCAGTATTGATTACGGTGCAAGTATAGTATGTGCCAGGTAGACTCTAAGATTGCTTCATTTGTTACTCCAACCGCGGGCCATGCTCATTGCCCAAATTAGGCGGCTCAATTTGACCATAGGGTTCATCAGAGAAAATGCAGGGGTAAAGTTTGGCAACTATCGAGTGGAGGATAGGAAAGTTTTATTTAGACATTTTTTAATACGCCTGTCTGCGCCCCGAGAGAGGGCTTTTGTATCAAAGGGCATGATCCGTGCAATGGATGAGTTCATCCTAGGTCCAGCTCAGACCGCTGCGCTGACAGAAAGACTAAAGCAGGGAATGAAGGGTGCCCTATCCAGAAGCACAGTGCCCTCACACTCCAAAGGCATTATTAGAATAAAGGCAGATGAGACAAAGACCGGAGCACTGAAAGCTGGCGTAGTGAATCATTATCCACCGCGCAGAGACGGCGTGTGCGTGGATGCTGCCCAGTTATGTCAAGTTAGTAAAACCCGTGCAACAAATACAAAAATGCACAATATCACGCACTGGAACACACTCGACACAAACGCGTGTCCACGTTCTGAGTGCATTAGCAAAAAGAGTTCCCCTCCAGTGCCTCAATCACATCAGCTAAAAGTAGGCAGGCAGATGGCAGCAGTAAGAGAAGTGCAGAAATAATTCAATAGTGAACCTTTCTAACCTTTACCTGTGGGCGTGAGCGGAGCCATTGATTCGCCCGGCGCTTGACAGTGCACTACACAGCACCTGAGGAGTGGGTGAGGAGAAATGGACAAATTTGGTGAAAAAACACAAAAGGAGGATGTGAGTGGGAGGTGGGCTGGACCCGCGTGGTAGCTGTAGTCGTGTCTGTGGATGACATTTCACAGTCAAACATATTTTTATTTATTTGTTTTTATTATTGCATATTCAGCAGCATGCTTTTCTCCAGGTGATTTGGCAGGTGTTATTTTTATATAGGTGCCATGCCTGTTGCAGCCGTCCATGTTACTGACTGGTGTCGAGTTTTTTTTTTCAATCTTTCATTTCAGACACAAAGAGGGTCCATTAAAAAGAAACCATATGAAAAGACAAAGACACACTGAACATAGAATGGCACAAATGTCACATTATTACATAAATATACACTACCGCTCAAAAGTTTGAAGTCTCTTTTTGATGTATGTTTTTTCTTTATTTTTAAGACTATTTAATTGTAGATTCTCACTGAAGGTATTCAATTTATCCATGAACACATATGGAATTATGTTTTAAACAAAAAAGATTAAATCAAAATCACACCTTTAGCTTTGATTACTGGCATTTGCATTTGCTCAATGTAGTCACCAGAAATGGTTTCACTTCACAGACTGTTCAAAATCATTTCAGGTCACGAACTAATGAAGCTCAGAGAGAAAATGCCAAAAGAAAAAAGAGCAAAAAAAGGGCTATTTATAAGATTTTTATATTTAGAAGAATATAAGAATTATTTCACCCTTTTTTTTTTATTCCACATGTGTTCATTCATAGTTTAATGCCTTCAATGAGAATCATACAATGTAAATACAGTATAATAAAAAGTGACCCCAAACGTTTGAGCGGTAGTGTACATCATGTATGATGTGAGGACTCAAATGGGTTTCCCTGATCAATAATGGTGCGTCACAGTACAAGCCCCGCCCTGGTGCCGGAAGTTCAAATCCCATTCAAAAATTACAAAACATTTTAGAAAACAATTAATACTACTTGAGTGATAGCAGCTAATCAGCCATGTGGTAACTTATGGGCATAAAACACACAATAATAATAAGTTTAATCCAAAATGTAAAAAAAAAAGTATTTGGTATTTTCTTTCTTGTTAAATATCTGTGCTATGATCAGCAGTTAGCATATAGCTGCATAGCCTCTGTCGTGCTTTTAAAGTTTTTTAAAGTTTAATTCAAATATTAAGAGTTTAAAATTGAGACTGTTTATATTTGAATTGTTCGAAAAGACTATTTTCAATGGGATTTTGCGGGACTGTGGAGCTCCATTAACTGTATGATATAATAACTACATATAGCGAGGAGTAGGGCTGCAGCTATCGATGATTTTGAAAGGAGAACCACATTTCTGATAGAAATATAGAAATAACAATATATTCTTCATTTCTCATTAGTTTGTCCCTAAAGAAGCAACATTTCAAACGGACACTGATTGGTTCGTGTTAAACATTAATAACTATCACATCATGTACATATTAGATTACATGATCTGTGGAAACCCCCCCCCCCCCCCTTCCTTTAAAGAGACAGGGGGTTTTCATCAAAAGTACTAACTTTTATTTGTTAGTTTAGAAAAATCAGACAATTCTGTCAAGAAAACGATTAATCGATGACTAAAATAGTTGACGATTATTGAAACCATCGATTAATCGTTTCACATCAAAGTATTATGGTGTGAGTTAATGAGGACAAACCTTCATGCTAAAGTAGTGGGAGTGTGAGAGTGGACCCTGGCAGATCTCATCTCTTGTCAAACACATGCTGAAGTGAATACTGTGTGCAGTGCTTGGAAAGGCTGAGCTTGAGCAGCGTATGAGAGACAGAGGTGGCTCACAGTGGATGTGTCTGATGTCGCGAGTGGTTGCCAGCCAAGCAGACTGCACTCAGGCCTGACCACATTTAACATGGCACAGCGAACAACATGGCAGCCAGAATTAGGAAAAATGTGCCGTGTTTTGTCATGATAATCTGGTGAGAAAAATCTAATTGGGTGTGGGAAAGTGAATAGCAATGCGGTCTTTGTTTAAAGGCCTTCTGCAGTCACTTTGCTGGACCTTTTGTGCATGGCCCACAATAGCATTAGCTTCTTGTGCTCTTGTTCTGGATCCATCTTTTCTTTGGCTCTGCGCAGTCAGCTCCTGTCCGTTCCACTCTGTCTACATGCTTCACCTCCACGCTCAATCAAGTTCTTTGCACGTACGGAGAAACAAGCCCCCCACATTGACCACCGAAAATTTTGCCAACTCCCTCAAGACAACAATTATTGCATTTTGGACAGCATGAGCCCCCTCGCTTAAATAAAAAAAAGAAGTGTAGATTTAGTTTTGCATAGATTATTTGTTTTTGCACCAAGTATGAGAGTCAGCAATAGGGATGCAACTATTCTCAATTATCTTCAGTTAAATACGCAAATTTGTTCAGTAAGTAAATCGATGAAAGATTGTAGATGTGTTTCCTTTGTGCGTTCTCACTGAGAAGCATGACACACAGCCACCAGAAATATCACGATAACAATATATTGTTGTACGATATAATTGATAACAGATAAAATATTTCGAAATCCCAGATTTACATTTATTGTGAATTTCTTCTTCTTATTTTTTAAGCACCATACAAATTTCCTTTCACATTTGCCTCCGGCATCAAACATCCTTCAATTAATTTCACGTTTTAAGCCCCTGCCCCTAAAGCCTCCACAGTCAGTGTTGATGCTGCTCTGAGTGGAGCTGAGTCTAGCATTAGCTGTGACCTCCATCAGCTGCTGGTCCTGACTTCAGTCAAAATCAGCTGAGTGCACATGCTATATACAAAATTACGACGATATCCAAAACTTAAAACGGTATATCGATATATCGATATACCGTTTTAATCGATATATCGATATACCAATATACCGATATACCGATATACGATACGATCAGGCCCAGCCCTACTTATCAGTCAGCGCATGGCCACCCTATGTTACTGTGGTTCCCAGGTTTTCCCAACATCTTAACAAGCCTGAACCATAGAGTGTAGGAAAAGTGGAGGCAGTCCATGTGACTTTCCCAATAGCGTTCAGCGCGGGCTGAGCATATCGTACACCCATTCAGTCTGTTGTTCTCTATTCTATTGTTATTATTATAACCAAGTTTTTTGGAAACAATTCCATATTAAGGTATTTGCGAGTTAGAGGGGCCAAAAAGTTTACATGTAAGTTTTTTTAATTATTTTTTTTATTGCATTTTTCAAATACAGACCATTAAGGTATCGCACGTTTACACTTTTGATTATGTCAATATTCTATGACAAGCCAAAACCAATATGAGAATGATAATAAAAATAAATAAAATAATAATTGGAACAGGGGGCAATATGAGCATTACAAAAATCATTCAAGTTAATCAAATTCAGTCAAAAAGGTATCAGGAATATATGTATTTTTTGTTCAATTATTAGTTTACATGTAAGTCAATGGGCACTTCCTGCTTCTGGAAACAGCCCTGTATGCTAGCATGGCTTCAACCAGAGCTAGCCAATGATATCTCCATCATTAATATACACTCTATGGCCTAAACCCCCCACACAAAATTGTAAACCCATCAAATCGTTAACTGCATTCTTATGACTGACTATTTTTTTTTTTTTCATGCAGCATCGTTTATGTAATTAGTTCCCATTATACAGTATTAGCAATCTCCATTTTGTAAACCCATATTATAGTGACTTGCATGTCATAATAACCTAAAATAGAAAACAAGTTTAATAGACAGGGGTTTTCCTTGGTAATAAAATTAAACCAAGGTTAAAATCTGCCCATCCTCCCCTCTGTGCAATTTGAATAACGACCACCCCAAAGTGTATTTAGTGGACTGTTAATGGCTGTGCGCTTTCTGAGGGTGTAATCATGCGTGTTAAAGCCGAACCCAAGTTACAAACCTACCGGCAATCTTGTGTGCATTAAAGTGTCCTTTTTTTGTTCCAAAGGTCATTCATAACTGGGCCGTGTTGTTGATGTACAGTGAGCGATATTGATTGATTAATGCATTAAGTGCTCACAATCCATTAGGTTCTGTGAAAGGGACTGAGGGAACAGACTTGCCTGCCTCTCACTTTATATTTTCACCCTGTTGTTTAAAGGGCACATTTTTCCCCCCTGTCGCAGATTAAGGGACAAAAGCCAGAATTTCTGCCAAGTAATGCATTCAAAAGAACATTGCTTATCATAAGTGTCACTTGAATTACTCTGGAAAGCGAGGCAGGGACTTGCTTTTATGCATTAGCCCAACGTGACCCAAAAAGAAGATGGTCTGTGTTTTTTGCCCAGAAATAATAATCATTTAGCCCAATTTAAACAAATCTTCCCTGATCTTCAGTTTCTAACTCAGCAATATACTGTACTTTCCGAACTATAAGTCGCACCAGTCAAAAAGGATAATGAAGAAGAAAAAAACATATATAAGTCGCACTGGACTATAAGTCGCATTTTGGGGGGGGGGGGTTATTTTACAAAATTTGAGACCAAGAACAGACATTTCATCTTGAAAGCCAAGTTATAATAATAACAATAGAATAGAGAACAACAGACTGAATGGGTGTACGATAGGCTAACGTAACACATTGATGGTTATTCAGCTATACGAAGCATAAACAACAAGCTGAATAGGTGTCTGGTATGTTAACGTAACATATTAATTAATATATAAGTCGCACCTGAGCATAAGTCGCAGGACCAACCAAACTATGAGAAAAAGTGCGAGTTATAGTCCGGAAAATACGGTAAAGCCGGACACACACTAGAGGATTTTTAGCCAGATTTTCAGTCTTTCTGAGTCTGAGGAGGCGTGGCTCAATAAAAACTTTCTCTCATGCCATGATCTGTGGTGGGACTCCTCATGTGTGTGTATGTGTGTCCTCATGTCTGTCCTTAAGTGTGTGTGGTCTGTGCACAGATCTTTAGTCTCAAAAGATTTAAAATCCTGTAGTGTGTGGCCACCTTAAGTCATACATGTGATTATAAAAAAGTGAAAATTTGTGAGATGTAATTAGATTTGAGAAGGCTTTTCTCTTCTTCTTTTCTTTTTTTTTTTTTAAGGTTTGGAACATTCAGTTCTTATTGCACATTTCAAATACGTCTAGTATCACAAACTAATTCAAGAATCACATGCAACTTATTGTGCAGCCCTGCGTCTTTACACCTTTTTAGCTAGATCTTCCCTAGTAGCCTTTATCTTCTTGCTATTCCTTAGTATTTCACTATTTCACACATTGTCCCATCAGTTTTATGAATAAGATTTGCGCAGCGTGTCGTAATGCGTCCGTGCAAATCAGCTTTCGCTGGAATACTTTCAGATGCGTCACATTCAGGTGTTTATCTCTCAACAGAACAACAGGTTACTGTCTGAGCGACACAGAAAAGCCTAAGTAGTGGATGTTGTGAAGGGGCATTGGCAGTCAGTCATTACCTCAGGAACATGGGCTGCATTAGACATTCATAAGAGTGGAGCTGCATCTGTGCACCTTTCATCTCCACTGGGCCTGCTCCATTACCATCTTTTATCTTTGTGCTGATGGCTGCTCTTGATAATGGGGCTGCCGAGAAATCCCCAAAACGACACACTCTCACACTGCTGCTGGCTTCCTTCAAGTACAGTGCACTATAAAAATATATTCAGTTCATTGTTTCAGGTGATTTGTGTAAAGGGGATATGCCTATAACCATATATATACTGTATAGCTCATAATATACAGGTGTATTCAGATAAGAATAAGAAATAAGAAGTAGCTCAAGCATCTATTCAGACCTACTAAACCGTGTTTTAAACTTGCCAGTGTGTGACATCTTCAACAATAACACTGCCCTGCAATTTGTCTTTGGTAACTGCTTGGCTGAAAATAATTTGGTAAAGTAAAGCTATATTAAAACAATGACATTATTCAAATGGATGTCCCCGTGAAAATGCAATAATGGTATTCCACGCAAAGCCTCATTCAAAACGTAGCTCTGGGCACACAAACACAAGAGCATAACACTATAGTAATTCATGCAAGCCCAACGTTTCTCAGACATTGGAGTAATTATGAAAAATATTCCTACTTTTTCCTACATAGCAGCAGCAGAGCAAATCTCATTTCCAAGGCAAAGCAGGGAGGAACACACTGAATAATCATTGTGTTTAATGCTCTGGTCATAATCCTGGCTTTTATGATGGTTTTCTAATGATTTTCTAATGATGTTAAATATTAGTCGAGAGTACAGCCATAATTTGAACACGGCAGTGGTTTTTTCACTGCTCTATCAGCAGACTCGATTGCAACTACAATGAATATTGCTCTGGGAATGAGATTTAAGAGCCATCCCTTTTGGTGTTTTATTTTGCTGTCTCCCCATCTGCCATAAATCCTCATTGGCGTGTTCTTGAAGCCTGCGCCCTTGCTGCCTTCCCAGGTGGGAATACAATTAGGTGCAGGGGCCATTTCATTCAGTGCCACTGCCTGTCCACTGCAGTCATTCGTAAAAATCGCCCGAGCTGTCCCAGTGGAGACAACAGTGGGCTCATGGGAAATCTAAAAACAAGGCAGGAGGGGAAGGAGAAGGGGAAGGAGTAGAAAATGGTGGACAGATGAGCTCAAAGATGGGGAAAATCTCCAGAATTGCTGTCAGAGAAGATACAAGCTCAGGCCCTGATGAGTGACAACACAGAGCAAAATATGTATCGGAGACAAAGGCTTTGTCTCCTTCCTGTGCCTTTTCAATGAATTACACCTCACCGCCCCCTACCCCCAGCTTTTTAATTAAATGGCTGCGGCTCCATCTCTCTATCCGGAGCTCCCCATTACAGAGGCTAGATAAGGGATTGCTATCTGTAGCATGTTAAGAAAGGCTTCTGGGCAGCCAAGCCTCATGAAATTTGTCACAAGATCTCATTTTCCTCATTGCCAGACGTGATGCTTATAATTGATGTGGAGGCAGCAGTAATTTATTGGCCGTCTGCAATTATCATCCCCTCCTAGCAGGGGGATGTGACTGCAATTTCCAAGTGTGTATGCTGATGTTGTTTGTGTGTCCGAGGAGCTGGTGGTGCTGTGACATTGTATCATGTAAATGATTACTAAGACATGTTGGAGCCTGCAAGAGTCCATGTGTGTTTGCAGATGACAGACGGGCTATCATAAAGAATAGATGCCTGTTATGTGCTGGTGCATTGTGGAGGTGTTCAGGCAGTCAGGGTGCCAGCTGGACTTTCACACAGAGCCGGGGGGTGAAAGGGCAGAGGCCTGGGACATGGTGTGTGTGTCTATGTGAGCAGGGCATCTGTGTGTGGGATGGGAGAGCGGGAGGGGTCATAGAGGAGGGCCAGGGAGCTCTTTGTCCACGCCAGAGCACCTCCTTGTGTCTTCCTGTTTTGTTTTTAGTCTTAAATAAGAAGCATGATCCTGCATTGATAAATCTCTGCATGAGCTATTGATTGTTACTAAATATTGTGTTTTGGGTTGGTGGGTGTTTCTGAAAATAGTATTTGCACAGTCAACATTTCAATCAGCCAGGCATGAGCAAAACCACATCACCGTTTGATGAAAGCCACAGATCTGTAAAATGGTCTGTGTGAATGTAGTGAGAGAGTGAATGTGTGGTGGTGGTCGGAAGGGCCGATGGCACAAATTGACAGCCTTGCTTCTGTCAGTCTACCCCTGGGCAGCTGTGGCTACAAAAGTAGATTACCACCACTCAGTATGGAGTGAATGAATAATGCCATGTAAAGTGTCTTTGAGTGTCCAGAAAAGCGCTATATAGAACCAAGGCATTATTATTATTAAATAGTTGCAAAGATATAAACTTAAGTAACACCTATTTTTGGTCATCTGGGTGCGAACTCTCACTTCAGTATTACTTTAGCTCTCACTTCGTCTCCATCTGTCAGCGAAGAGCATGTTAGGTAATGCTCAGGTTTTGCTGTTGCACAGTGGGACCCTATGGTCAGACTGGATTGCTGTCTGGGACTGGTGTTGTGGAGGATGAGGAAGATGAGTGGTGTCACCAGTAGCCTATCTGAGCATGCTCAGTTTGTCTGCAGAAGGGAACGTGTTTGTTTTGTCTACCTGCACGCCTGTTGTGTGCAGTTGCCAAATTAGACTTTCAAATCAAGATGCCAGTGGGAGACCAAGACTCGAGTTTTCTCCTTCCCTTTAATAATCATCCCTGTTTACTCTTCAGGGAGTCATCTTTATATATTTTTTTCTTAAATGTGCCCTCTAAACACGGAGAGTGTCTTTAATAAAGCAAGCAGGCAGCACGTCATTTCAACATGTGAATTGCACAGGAGAGAATTGAGAAATTGAAGCAATAGAGGAACACCCAAGGGGGGGGGGGGGGGGGGGGGGGGGCAACCGCTGCCGCATCCTTCATGCTATTATCTTTATGGCATAGCCAAACATGCTTCAGGCAATCAGCATGAAATTGTTAATTGCCCAGCCCACTTCTGCATGGCTCTGGGGACGGGGGCCTTCAGGAGGTCCCACACAGGCACTAAGAGGTGTCCAACCAAAAGCCTGTGCTCTACACACAGCACTCAAGAACACCTTTTGTCATCTATGGCCATGACTAGTGATAAAACACTTTTTATTTTAGCAGTTTTATATCTAAATAATCCTCACTCACTGTTAAGTCATAGTGTGTTTGATTTGTGCTCTAATCCTTTGTTACACATGACAACATTCTTACTGAATCACAATAGAAACAATACGTGAAATGCTTTCTTATATACATTTCCTAAATTGGCCAAATGACCACTAAACATCCAGTAATGGCCCTGAAGGAGTTAATAAGCAAAGCAGATCTGTGTTTGAGAAGTTGGAGGGTCTTGTCTGTCTGAAAATCCATGCTGATATAAATATTGATGCGCACAGTATGCCTCTGCAGCTTATATGTTAATGCAACCTATTTAGTGTTGTTGTAAATGAGTATGAGGTGCCTTAGCTCAGGTGCACGTCTCATCATGTGATGTTTCCCTAATGCTATTTAGAGGGTAAAGAGAAGAGTTGCAATATAGATATTTCCAGCTGATGAACCGTATGCTACTACCAGTTGGGTTAGGGTTAACAAAAGCTGATGGTGAATGTTGGATTATTGTCACTATTAATGTGTCTTTGGCGATAAGTTTTATATTTCAAAAAACATGTGACCCATTGCATGTTTTGAGAATTGCTGAAGTTATTTGATTATTGACAATTTAAGATAAAATTATTGATCTCACAGTTGAGAAATGTACTAAGATTGGATGACACAGGGGGGTGCAAAAAGTCTGGAAAATGTGCCGTCAAGAAGAAAGTAAGTTTGCAAAAAGGTAATAATGAAACTAAAAAATAAAATAAAAAATGTTGCTCTGTCCATTAGGCCATGTTAGAATAGCTTACGTATGTATTCATGCTTTTGTATGGACCCAGCTATTATGAGCAGTAAGAGCCACATTCTCTCAGTTTCCTGGCTGCATAGGCTGTTTATTCTACCACAGAGCGTTTACTACATTGACTAGAAGTGTTTACTTCTACACTTAATCACAGCTCAATCAGTCGACTGTGTAACAACCTCAACCTAAATAGCTGTCAGGAAATCCTTTAATAAAGTTTTATTTGACATGGGGGGTCTTTTGTCCCGGCCCCTCTCATCCAGCATGAAGACTAAAGAGGGGGCAACCCAAATGGGGCGGGCAGAAAGAGGGAATGGCAACTGCCTGACAGCAATTGATTGCATTAATTGATATGCCAATATGTAAGCTTGTTACATCCACCATTGCTTAGGATGATGGCTAACAGGTCTAGCTGATCAATGGAACCAATAAAGGCTTCATCCATTAATGAGCAATGTGGTAATTAATGTTATCCCTAAACCAATTACCTCGGGCGGTGCATCTGCTGAAAAATGCAGCAAATAGTCCACACAGGTTATCTCTGCAAGCAACCCAGCCTTCTAACGTGTACATGTAGCTTTTCAGTCGTGTGACGAGACATTTCCTGTGTAGCGTTGTCATTCTGTGGCCGGGTCTAATAACACCAAGGACATGGAGGGGGGGAGCAACGAAAAGGTTAACGCCCCCTTTTAGGTGAAACCAGAGGCTGCGTCCATTGAGATGAATGGGAAAACACCGACTGAGATCTTCACATTTACGTCCGAAAAATAACATTTTATGTGTTTTATATATTTGTCTGATATAAAAAAGAAGCAAATGAAGAGATTTGTTTCTGTAGAAGATTCACAGAGCGGACAGTTAAAGAGGCACTAAACCCCAAATCAACTTTTTTTAGCTGAGAATCAGTTAAAGTTGGTGTCTCATAGAGCTGGCTACAGGTCCTTG